>JANAVB010044419.1:26454075-26721802 GCA_029216955.1 Iris pallida
CAAAGTATTGTTATGTAAATTTACAAGTTATTTATTATATTTTGTGACTTATACATTTTACCCACTTTAAAAAATATATTATTATTTAAATTCCTGTATTTTATTGTATGGCCAATTGATGTCCAAATCTAGCATAGATTTTTGGGCCCGATTATGTCTAATACATTCAGAGTCGTACAAGTCATATTGGACTTGATTCATGGCTCTGGGTCTTATCTGGACTTTGGTTCAATTCGAATACATGGACAAAATAGTAAATAATTAAATATTATTTCCAAAAACTGTTGCTTGTTGTTTTTGAATTTTATATATGCTTTAAATACTGTAAAAATCTAGGAAAAATTATATTTGAATACTTTATTAATTTAGACAATTTATTATATTTTTCCAGAATTTATTAAGTGCAGTTGGTATTTATAAAAAATAGGAAACAGAACTCATTTTCTGTATTTATGTTTGCGATTTTTTTAATAAATATTATGAAGGTTTATAAATTCCATAAAAATTAGTATAAATTTCTATAATTAACAAGAATCATTTTGGTACTTTATTTTATGTAAAATTGAGCTTTTTGCCTATCTCAAAATTGTAAGATCATAGTGTACAGTTGATTTAATTATTGAATAAATTACGACATGCAACTTTTTGTGTTGTTTTGTATTTTAGTCGTATTGGACCTCACCCCGCACTAGTGTAAAGACCCTAGAAAGTTAGATTATAGTATTGTGTCACCTTACATTGGTCTTCTATGCTAAAGTCACTATTTGGCTAGGTGTCCAATCAGAAAGTCGTGTTGCACCACTAGTGTCTTAGTGTTTAACTTAGTATAAAAAACTAAGTTATGTATTTATTTCTATAGTGACGAGTCACCAGGCATCTATAGCACTTTTATCGCTACTTTGCTTTGCTAGAGGCAAGTACTTCTACAAACTTTACATACTGTTACATCAATGAACTGCGAATCCAACCATGTTAAATACTGATCCTTGGGGTAGCAAGTAAAATCTTCACATATTGTACTTTCAGTTACTACCATGCTTAGAACAGTCTTTATGTATCTCTCACATGATTAGAATCTGGGTTATGGGAAAACTGTTAGTAGCGTACGTGATCATGCCCCCTTATTCGTACGTACGTACCGAGCAAGGTTGACATTTTATGTATACCTTGTCGTAGGTGCACCAGCTGTATTTGTTCGTATGTACATCTATCGCTTGTTTTACTTGTACAGAAGTACATTTTATATACTTGTGCCACAATTTTACACCTATTGACGATCACGTACCTGCTACAGTTTTAAACAATACATATACATCTGTCTCTATGACAAATATGTCCTTGCCATGATAGATTATGAGATGCCATGTTTCCAGTTTATTCCTCTTATGTTTATTTCATGTTTTGTATATTAGTTTGCTAGAATCAGTACTTGCTCCCGTCCTGACAGGATAACGTTGTAGGTATTCTTACTGAGGAGGAGTTGCTCTGTGACTCATATTATGGAGTTACTACCGAGGACTAGGCCTTGTCTTACGAGGATGTACCTGCGGGGAACCTCGTCTAGTTTATGGTGTTGCTCGGGATATTTAGTGTAGTCATGTATTAGACTACGTATTTTGTAACTGGACCTGTATCCAGTTTTATATTTCAGACTTGTACTTGGACTTATTACTATATGAGACGACTTTTGTGTTTGGAGCATTTATGACTTTATTTACTTATAGAACTGTTAGCACATTTAGTCTTATCTTGTTATCTCTAGAACAGCTTACTGCGCTTTATCTCAAGCGTAGGCTGGACATGACTCGGCCCTGTCCAACAATTTGGGTAGCGGGTCGTGACATGTTTTTAGTGGTGGCCCATGCAGGTCGAGACTAAATTGTTTGGTTACGTTATTGTACCAAGCATGCCTACAATTAAGAACTTAAGGTAATTAGACAATATTAGGAATGACGCTTAGAACACCTAGAGGAATACTAGGGTTGCAACATAGGAAATACATCACATGCTTGCTATTATAAATTAGATTTTCTTGTCTATGAATTGTTTACTTTAAAGAGTCCTTATAAGTCCTTTTTATTTTATTTTAGATGGTGCTTACTCGTTCATCACAATATGTCACACCTGAGAATGGCACACTCCCTATCCAGTCAGCTGACCAGTTGACCGATACACCTCCACCTCCACCTACCATATTCCTCCACTCTACAAATCCATAAACCCAGATGCCTCCAGCACCTTCCACATCACAGTCCTAGCAGGACCTGATACTCCCACCACCACCTATCACTATACCTACCCAGGCTTCCGTCACACTCGACGGAAACCAACTGCTCACTCTGATCCAGGGGTTCCTAACAACCCATCAGGAGCAGACTACCCTACTCCGCCAGAGCATGGACCGTTCCGAGGAACGTACTGTGGTCCCACCACCTGTAGAGCCACGGCAGAGAGCGGGGACGATCAAGGACTTCATGGGTCTGAACCCCAAGGAGTTCTCAGGGACCGAGGGCATATAGTAGCAGATGACTGGCTAGACTCGGTAGAGAGGAAGCTCCTTGGAGTTAGGATGCCGGATGACCTCCAGGTCGAGGCAGTAGAATTTCTGCTGATAGACTTGGCAGGAGTTTGGTTCCGGAATGAGCCGCTATTCGCGAGAGGGAGAGCCACTTGGGATCAGTTCAAGACCCAGTTCAAGAAGAAATTCTTCTCGACCACCGTTAGGGTAGCCATGGGACTACGATTCCAGAACATCCAGCAGGGGAACCGTTCTGTCGACGAGTATGCGGCAGAGTTTAGTCGCCTGAGCCGTTTTGCTCCTAGTCTAGTTGCTGACCCTGAGGAGATGACGCATATGTTTTGCCATGGTCTAGTTCCAAATATTGGCATTCTTACAGTGGCGAACGGTACGACTGACTACTACCAGAGCCTAGGGTTGGCCCAGAGCATTGAGGAGCGTCTTCTGTCTTACAAGAGGCCGGCTTCTGTACACCCCGAGGGAACGTCCAAGCGTCAGGCTTTCCAGCAGAGAGCACTGACGCCGTACCAGCAGACTTACCGCCCCCCTACACCACATCACCCGACCCCGCCAGTTAGAGACCCGAGACCCCGACAACAGCAGAAGGGATCTATGTATTCTTTCTGTGGAAGACCAGAGCATGATTACTCCATCTGTAGAAAGAGGTTGAAGTAGTGCTTAGTTTGTGGGTCTGCCACCCATCAGATTCGGGAATGTCCAGTAGCCAAGGGACCTAGAGGGCCGCTTTCGACTCAGCAACAGAGGTTTGGGCAACATCTGCAGCAGCAGAAGGGACCCCAGGGGAAGGCTTATAGCCTAGCCCTTGAGCCGGAGCCGGAGCCGGAGCCGGAGCAGGTTTCGGAGCCAGATTACTTGGCTGACATTATCACAGGTCATGTTTATTTGCATACTTTTCTAGCTCTATGCTTGTTTGATTCTGGCGCATCTCATAGCTTCTTGTCATTAAAGTTTTTGCATAAACACCACTTAGTAGCTACACCTACCGAGGAGATTAGTAAAGTAATGACAGGAGGAGGACCAGTGCCCATTAGAGCTATCTATAGATGCTCTATTACTATAGCCGGGAGAGAGTTCAGAGGATGATTCTTTGTTATGCCACTCCCTGGTTATGATATCATATTGGGGATGGACTGGCTTAGCTATGCCCATGCAGCTATAGACTGTCATGAGGGTAGTATTCTGTTCAGTCCCCCAGGCACAACACCATTCAGTGTCAGGAGGACAGGGCCGGAGATCAGCCTAGAGCCGAACTGTTGTGCGACAGTTGGGGACGTAAACCGCCACATCCTATCATTAGGGAGTTTATGGATGTATTCCCAGAGGATCTTCCAGGACTTCCGTCTGACAGAGATGTGGAGTTCACTATAGATTTAGTACCGGGTTCATCACCAGTATCCCGGTCTTGCTATAGAGTGAACCCCAATGAGGCCGTAGAGATGAAGGAGTAGATTGATGACATGTTGAAAAAGGATTTCATTCGATTTAGTGCTTCTCCATGGGGAGCGCCAGTGCTCTTTGTGCCTAAGAAGAATGGTACAGTTCGGTTGTGTATTGACTACCGAGCCTTGAATGCCATCACCATTAAGAACAAATATCCTCTGCCCATGATAGATGATTTGTTCAACCAGCTGAGTGGGACGAAAGTGTTTTCCAGGATAGATTTGAGATCCGGTTACCACCAGATGAAGGTCAGGGCAGCAGACATCCAGAAGATGGCGTTCAATACGAAGTACGGGCAGTACGAGTTTCTGGTGATGCCATTTGGTCTCACAAATGCGCCAGCTATCTTTATGAATTTAATGAATAAGACATTTCATCAGTATCTGGATAAGTTCGTCGTAGTGTTTATCGACGACATCCTGATATACTCGAAGACGCCGGAGGAGCATGCAGAGTACTTGCGGATAGTTTTGGGGATTCGGAGGAAGGAGAGATTGTTTGCCAAATTGTCGAAGTGCGAGTTCTTTTTGGACCGAGTGGAGTTTCTCGGCCATGTAGTTACTGGAGAGGGAATCTCGTTGGATCCCAGGAAGATTGCTACAGTTGAGACATGGAAGGCTCTGACGTCAGTTTCAGAGATCAGGAGCTTTCTGGGTTTAGCCGGCTATTATAGGAAGTTCGTCCAGGACTTTGCTAGGATAGCTGAACCCATGACGAAGCTGACGCGGAAGGACGCAAAGTACATCTGGTCAGAAGACTGCTAGGCAGCATTTGATAAGCTGAAGAGGAGGCTGACGACCGCTCCAGTTCTGACTTTACCTTCAGGATCTGGAGGTTTCACCATATACAGCGATGCTTCGGGAAAGGAGCTAAGATGTGTCCTACAGCAGCATGGGAAAGTGATTGCTTATGCATCTAGGCAATTACGGACTCATGAGCAGAACTATCCTACCCATGACCTAGAGTTAGCTGCGGTGATCTTTGCACTCAAGTTATGGAAATATTACTTATACGGAGAGCGTGTGGAAATCTTTACTGACCACAAGAGCTTGAAGTATGTGTTCATGCAGAAAGAGTTGAACTTGAGACAAAGACGATGGTTGGAGTTGATAAAGGACTTCGATATCGATTTACAGTATCACCCCGAGAAGGCAAATGTGGTGGCGGATGCGTTGAGCAGACATCCGATGGCATGGTATCTGATGATAGATTGACATTTGCGGAAAGATCTGGAGAAGTTCGGTATCGAGATAGTTCGGCCAGGATCAGTGATACAGATGATGGCGTTTGACATACAGTCAAGTTTGATGGAGCAGATCAGGGAGGCACAGTCTACAGATGAGAGCCTTCGCAGACTTCGAGCCAGGCTTTAGCTGGATTGTTGGATGACTTCACCGTAGCAGAGGATGGATCCTTGAGGCATGGCAGTCGATTATGCGTGCCGAAGGGAGAGCTGGTAGAGGCAGTCTTGCCGGAGGCACACCGATCGAGATATTCTATTCACCCTGGTGCTAACAAGATGTACCGTGACTTGCGGGAACATCTTTGGTGGCACGGGATGAAGAGAGATGTATCACGTTTTATTTCGAGATGCCTAGTTCGCCAGCAGGTCAAGACGGAGCGCCAGAGGCCAGCAGGTTTATTGTAGCCGTTACCCATTCCCGAGTGGAAATGAGAACATATTACGATGGACTTCGTCTCACGGCTTCCTCGTTCCCAAGGAAGGAAGGATGCCATTTGGGTCATCATGGACAGGCTGACAAAGTGTGCGCACTTTATACCCTTCAAGGTGGGACTTTCCACCGAGAAGTTGGCGGAGCTATACATGCAGCAAATAGTGCGCTTGCACGGAGTACCAGTGAGCATCGTATCGGACATAGATAGCAGATTCACGTCCCACTACTGGAGGAGCTTACAGGAGGAGTTGGGCAGTCGACTCAAGTTCAGTACGGCGTATCACCCGCAGACAGATGGGCAATCCGAGAGGACTTTACAGACGCTGGAGGACATGCTGAGGACTTGTGTGCTGGACTTTGCAGATCATGGGAGAGCCATCTGCACTTGGTAGAGTTTTAATACAACAACAGCTACCAAGCCAGCATCGGTATGTCTCCTTTCGAGGTACTATATGGACGACGATATCGTACACCGCTCTTTTGGGACGATGTTAGGGATAGAGTTATGCTTGGGCCAGGGATGATCACGGATACAGCAGAGAAGGTCGGGATGATCAGAGACAGGCTCAGAGTAGTTCAGGACAGGCAGAAACACTGGGCCGATGCTAGTCGCAGACCGATGGAGTTTGCAGACGGTGATATGGTACTAGTGAAGATATCACCTACTAGAGGGACGATCCGGTTCGGACGAGGAGGCAAGTTGAGCCCCAGATACATTGGGCCGTTCGAGATACTTGGCAGGATCGGAGAGGTAGCTTACAGGGTTGCACTTCCACCCAACCTAGCAGGAGTTCACGATGTCTTTCACGTATCCCAGCTGAGGAGATATGTTCCAGACTCCAGCCATGTGCTAGATCATTCAGAGTTGGAGATCGGACCGAGCCTTGCAGTTACTGAGCAGCCCGTAGAGATATTAGACATGAGGGAGAAGAGGCTGAGGAACAAGGTTATACCATTAGTACGAGTAGCTTGGAGCCGTCACTCTCCGGGTGAATCTACTTGGGAGAGGGAGTCGGACATGAGGGAGAGATACCCTTACTTGTTCGATCCAACCGCTGCGAGGGAACCACCCGTTCCCGCTTGATACCTTAGAGGTTAGTTTCGATCATAGCCTTAGTCATTTGTTGCATTGCTTGCTATGTTAGAAAATTGTAGGGTCTTCAATCCTTGTGAATTTCGAGAATGAAATTTTTCAAGGAGGGAAGACTTGTCAGCCCCTATTTTTCAAATAAATTTAATTAGTGTTAATTAGTTGCTAATGGCCTAATTAGCCTTAAAATAATTTATTATGATTTAGGAATTTTTCTAGAATTTTTAAATAATTTTTAAATAGTTTTTAAATCAAAATATATCACTTTGTAATTATTTGAAATGTTTTATTATCATTTTGTAATATTTAGATTTGTTTTAATATCAGTTTGTAATTAATTAATTGTTTTAAGTTTGGGTTGCAAATTATTATTTGTATTTAGTTATAGTTGGGACCTATTTGTAAATACCTAAAATCCTAGGGACCTAACTGAAAATCCTATTCTTACCCACCCCCGACGACCCGGCCAGCTGCCAACGACCGGCCAGCTGCCCCCACCCCCACCCCCCGCCATTTCCGGCCGACTTCGACCCTAACCGACTTCCTAACCCTATAAACGACCCCTCTCACTTTCCTCGACCCAACCACCACCACCACGACCCATCTCCGCCCAGCTCCGCCCATTTCCTTCCCATTTAGCCTCGTCGTAACCCTAGCTCCGACGAACCCCCGTCCAGCCCCCACAACGACCATCATCGCCCACAACCACCACCGATCAAACTCGCCGCGCTGAGGAGAGTCCAGCGCCACCCAAGCGCCACCGCCACGTCGACTCTTCCGCTGTCCAGCGTCTTCGAGAAACCCCCCTGAAGTCGGACACGTAAGTTGTAGCTTCATATCGTGTCGTGCGTGTCTCGTTTTCACATACGTGACTCGCCAAGACACGAGCAGTACGTTGGACTGTCTGGACACGTCCGACTCGACTCGTGCGTGTCGTGCGTGGCCAGGACACTCGAACTCGCTAGTTTTTTGTGTCCTTAACTGTCAGGACACGAAACTGTGCTATCGGGTTTAAACCCGTTAACCTAAAACCTATTTAACACTAATCTAAACCCTACCCCTAACACACAGAGCGGGCTGACCCCCTGGCCAGCCCGACCAAACCCGAGAACTCGACCCACTGGGCCGAGTTCGAACCCCCCTACTGTTCTATTTATTTTCCTTTTTCTTTTTGTTTTCTTTTGTTTTATTTTATTTATATATATATATATATAAGGAAGGATATGCATCCCCGCACTTTTTGCATTCCCATGCATCCCCATGTTCACATCCGTTAGATATGCTTTAAGTCATCTAATCTTAACCATTGGTAAATCAACGGTTAAGATTAGATGACTTAAAGCACCATCCAACGGTGTAAATAAGGGGGATGTTTGGGGATGCAAAAAGTGCGGGAATGCCTATCCTTCCTCTATATATATTATTATATATATACTATATTATATGTATATATATACTATATATATATTTTTTTTGTATATATATATATATATATATATATATATATATATATATATATATATATATATTTATATTTAGTACTTTATTATATTATATATGTATATATATATATATATATATATATATATATATATTATATATATATATATTATATATATATATAAAAAAAAAAAAAAAAAAAAAAAAAAAAAATATATATATTATATATATATATATATATATATATATATATATATATATATATATATATATATATATAATATATATATATATATAATATATATATATATATATATATATATATATATATATATATATATATATATATATATATATATATATATACAAATATTGTATACATATATATAATAGTATATATAATAATATATATACATATGAACATATATACATATATATATATATATATATATATATATATATATATATATATATATATATATATATATATATATATATATATATATATATATATATATATATTTTATAGTTAAGTCTTTCTTATATAAATATATGTATATTTAATATATATATATATATATATATATATATATATATATATATATATATATATATATATATATATATATATATATATATTTATAAAAATATATATATATATATATATATATATATATATATATATATATATATATATGTATATATATAAATATTGTAGTTATATATTTATATATGTATTTCAAATTCTACCCTGCACAAAGTATTGTTATGTAAATTTTACAAGTTATTTTATTATATATTTGTGACTTATACATTTTTACCACTTTAAAAATATATTATTATTATTTAAATTCATGTATTTTATTGTTATGGCCAATTGATGTCCAAACCTAGCATGGGTTTTTGGGTTCAATTGTGTCTAATACATTCAGAGTCTGTACAAGTCATATTGGACTTGATTCATGGCTCTGGGTCCTGTATCTGGACTTCGGTTCAATTCGAATACATGGACAAAAATAGTAAATAATTAAATAATTATTTTTTAGAAACTGTTGCTTGCTGTTTTTGAATTTTTATATATGTTTTAAATGCTATAAAAATCTAGAAAAAATTATATTTGAATACTTTGTTAATTTAGACAATTTATTATAATTTATCCAGAATTTATTAAGTGCTGTTGGTATTTTATAAAAATAGGAAAACAGAACTCATTTTCTGTATATTTATGTTTGCTGATTTTTAATAAATATTTATGAAGGTTTATAAATTCCAGAAAAATTATTATAAATTTCTATAATTAACAAGGATCATTTTGGTACTTTATTTTATATAAAATAGAGTTTTTGTCTATCTCAAAAATTGTTAGATCATAGTGTACAGTTGATTTAATTATTGAAAAAATTATGACTTGCAATTTTTTTGTGTTTTAGTCGTATTGGACCTCACCCCGCACTAGTGTAAAGACCCTAGAAAGTTAAATTATAGTATTGTGTCACCTCACATTGGTCTCTTATACTAAAGTCACCATTTGACTAGGTGTCCAATTAGAAAGTCGTGTTGCACCACTAGTGTCTTAGTGTTTAACTTAGTATAAAAACTAAGTTATGTATTTATTTCTATAGTGACGGGTCACCAGACATCTATAGCACTTTTATTGCTGCTTTGTTTTGCTAGAGGCAAGTACTTCTACAAACTTTACATACTGTTACATCAATAAACTGCGAATCCAACCATGTTAAATGCTGATCCTTGGGGTAGCAAGTAAAATCTTCACATATTGTACTTTCAGTTACTACCATGCTTAGAACAGTCTTTATGTATCTCTCACATGATTAGAATCTGGGTTATGGGGAAACTGTTAGTAGCGTACGTGATCATGCCCCCTTATTCGTACGTACGTACCGAGCAAGGTTGATATTTTATGTATACCTTGTCGTAGGCGCACCAGCTGTATTTGTACGTATGTACATCTATCGCTTGTTTTACTTGTACAGAAGTACATTTTATATATTTGTGCCACAGTACATTTTACACCTATTGACGATCACGTACCTGCTACAGTTTTAAATATTACATAAACATCTGTCTCTATGACAAATGTGTCCTTGCCATGATAGATTATGAGATGCCATGTTTCCAGTTTATTCCTCTTATGTTCATTTCATGTTTCATATATTAGTTTGCTAGAATCAGTACTTGCTCCCGTCCTGACAGGATAACGTTGTAGGTATTCTTACTGAGGAGGAGTTGCTCTGTGACTCATATTATGGAGTTACTGCCAAGGACCAGGCCTTGTCTTACGAGGATGTAGCTGCGGGGAACCTCGTCTAGTTTGTGATATTGCTCGAGATATTTAGTGTAGTCATGTATTAGACTACGTATTTTGTAACTGGACCTATATCCATTTTTATATTTCAGACTTGTACTTGGACTTATTACTATATGAGACGACTTTTGTGTTTGGAGCATTTATGACTTTTATTTATTATAGAACTGTTAGCACATTTAGTCTTATCTTGTTATCTCTAGAACAGCTTATTGCGCTTTATCTCAAGCGTAGGCTAGACATGACTCAGCCCGGCCCAACAATTTGGATAGCGGGTCGTGACAGCTCGTACCTCGCACGCGGATGGTCACCGTATGCAAAGATCAGGATAGCTTGACATTGCTAGTGATCACTCATATAGATGTATCGGCATAAGAGCGGCTATCCGCGTGTATGCCTTTGGATTGCGTCGAGTACTAGCAAGTTACGAGTTGGGTTAACAAGGCGTAATTGTAGCAAGCGCTAACCTTGAATCGGTATGGGTTAGGGTGTGTACGGTTGTAACACCATTCTGGAGCCTAAGATTTGGCTATAGCAAGGAAACGTGCTTCGGCATGAATGTGGCGTCGTCTCGAGTTAAGTCAGGAAGGGTCGTAAGGCAAGTTGGTTAAGTCTGGTTAACCCTTGGGAGGCACGACCTCGATCTTAAGGTACGATCAATTCTATTAGCACGACCAGCACGAGTCGTCCCCTTGACGTCATTGGCACGAGAATGGTGTAGAGGCACACAGAAACAAGTGAAAAGTCTTGGCACGACCGAGTTTGCATAAGTTTATATGCATTGCCTCGAATATGGATTGAAGTCACGAATAGAGTATAGCATGACCATGTCGTTGCGTTGCCAAGTATAGGCCAATGCATCTTTGTTCTAAAAATTGATCCTAAGGCAAGACTAGAAAGACAATCTAAAGGGATTAAACTGCACAAAGTAAATGAACGTGTCAGTTTTGTATGGGTGGGCGAGGAGCTCACTCCACCAGTACAGTTGAGTACCGATGGCGTGGAGCTTGCTTGGATGCATCGAGACACGGAGTTCATTGACGTTTCGAGGCATGCGGCCGCATGGAGTTAGGACTTATACGGAACATAATGTATGGACATCGCCATTCTGCAGAATCTGCCACTCGTCGCCTTGAAGCTTGTATTGAGAATGAGAGAGAGGAGAGTGACTTGTAATATGAGAGAAAAGTGAGCTTGAGAGACTTGTAATTTGGCCTTGTGCCCATATTATAATCTTTGTTCAATATCAATAAAAGAGTATTTGTATGACTTGTGTTTTGCTTTAAATTTTCGCTGTTGACTATTCAATGTTTCTGCTTGGAACTTATGTGCGTCGACCCCCGTCGCTTAGCCTGTAATCGGTCGTTATGGACCTGCCTTGCTTGAGCACAATCTAGGCCCACGCGACATCACGCCTTAGCGAGGACGATCGCTGCTACGGGAGCGGGGCGTGACAAATTCTCTTTTCTATTGCAACATGTACAAGTCCGTCTGTAAACGTAGCATACTCATAGGCAACATGTATCATTCATATGGAAACAGATTAAGTAGCAACACATGATCAAGCATTTGATTTTAATTCAATTATCTACTCTTATCTTTTGTTATTGTGGTATCGTTGATCAGAGGGACATAACAAAAGAATGGACTAGAGATCATTTTTATTAGGACGGGGAGATAAATGTTAGCCCGGTCAAAGCAACTCACCAAGTTTGAATCTTATTCGAGAGAAGGAAGGACTTTACGCACCAATCACGCACCGCCTTTGCGTCCTACATTGGCACCAACCTTTGATTAGCATACTTCGATCTCTCTCTCAAGAGTCAGAATGAATGCAAAATACGATGAAAGAGAACAATGAAAACCAATCATCGAAAACCAACACGAAAACACATTCATCAAAGTCAAGCAACGAAAGAAAACATCCAACGAAAACCGAAAACTCTTGGACTCATTTCACTAGAAGTCGATCCATCAGTTGGAATCCGTGATCAATCGATACCGGCAAAAAAATTTCCCCAATACTCAGTCAAGACTGGACAAGCAAGTCGTGGATATTACATAGTGGACTGCGAGGAGCGAGACACTACACTTCGTGGGATTTAGAGTCTAATAGCCATAAATAAAACCTTAGAGAAGAGACATAATCGATGTTATGATTTAATTTAAGATATTTTGAGCCGTAGTCAACTCCTATGTGGAATTATTTATTATTCTATCAAATACACAAATTATTCCCTATGGATTGTGCAAAGCACTAATTTTATCGGTGTCCTTCTTATAAGTTATTCTCATATTGAGGCACTTAAATCAATTCGATTACTCGCTCATGTAATTTATTCAATATTCCTTCGGATTAATTCGAATTGTTTGTAATCATAAGTGACACCTAAATGTACTATGTCATGACACTAACAATTTAAATGTGAAGGCACATCAAAAATTATTATAACATTAGAAGAACCATTATCATAATATGGTTGTAGCTGTTTCTTATCTTGGATTACTCATCTTTTTGATGTTTTTGGTTAATTGTATATTAAGCATAGCATATCACAAAACTTAAAGAATTAGTCATTTCACGCATACCAAATTACTATACAACTAAGATTATAAAACACTTTTTGGCCCATTGTTATGGCCATAAACTTACTAAATATTTAGGCTTAATTGTACTTTGCTACCCTCAACTATTATCATTTTTCAACTTTGTACCCTAAACTATTTTTTGTAACAATTTGGTACCCAGATGTTATTTTGGACTAAAATGCCCCTACCCCTAACCCTCCCCCCTGCACGCTCCGGCCGCCCCCCCTGCTCACTCCGGCCGCCCCCCCGCCCCCCACCCCCCCCCCCCCCCCTGCTCACTCCGGCCGCCCGCCCGCCCCCGCCTCTCCCCTAGGCCGCGGCAGCACGGGAGGAGGGGGGCTGGGGAGGGAGGGCGGGGCGGGAGGCGGGGCAGGGGGTGGCCGAAGGTAGCAAGGGGGGGGGTGGGGGGCGGTGGGGCGGAGCTAGCAGGAGGGGGGGGGGGTGGGGCGGCCAGAGCTAGCAGGGGGGGTGGCCGGAGTGGGGAAGGGGGTGGAGGGAAGGAAGAGGGAAGGGCATTTTCGGAATTTTTGAAAAATTAGGTATCAAGTTGAAAAAAAATAATAGTTGAGGTACCAATTTGTTACGAAAAAAAGTTTATGGTATCAAGTTGAAAAGGCGGAATAGTTGAGGGTAGCAAAGTGCAATTAAGCCAAATATTTAAGCATAGAGCCAAATACTAAAAACAACATTGGTGCCTAAAATCCAATCAACTTCTACACACCACAATCTCGCAATACCTAATATGGCGATTGAATAAAGCAATATGTAACCTTTTCTATTAGAGAAACATAATTGTTTTACTAAATTTTGATTTTCATAATATTCTCTAGTAGAGGAAAAGGACATTACAAAATTACACAATAAATGAACATCATTAAATTACACAAAACCTCAAAAATAAAATTATATCAGAGCCAGGTTTCGATCCTGGAGTGGGACCTGTGGGTTATGGGCCCACCACGCTTCCGCTGCGCCACTCTGATGTAATTGTTAAATATTATATTCTAGTTTAACTTAGTTAGTTAGTCTCGAGCGGTTGCTAGTAGCTGCTCTCTCTCCACAAACAAA
This sequence comes from Iris pallida, assembly GCA_029216955.1. Lineage (NCBI taxonomy): Eukaryota > Viridiplantae > Streptophyta > Magnoliopsida > Asparagales > Iridaceae > Iris > Iris pallida. The sequence continues at coordinate 26,468,244 of JANAVB010044419.1, forward strand.
TATACTCTCCTCCGATTCCCGATCTTAATTTTTAGGGTTTCCTGCGTCCCTTCGCCCAGGCCCCAAGCATCTAGGGTTAGGGTTTCTCCCCCATCCAGCCGCCATGTACAACGGGATCGGCCTCCAGACGGCGAGGGGCTCCGGCACCAACGGCTACGTCCAGGCCAACAAGTTCTTCGTCAGGCCCCGCTCCAACGCCAACGCCGCCCCCGCCCCCGGCGACGACCCCTACGCCGCCGGATCCAGCGGCTGCGGAGGGATCAGGAGGGCGAACAAGGACATACTGGAGCACGACCGGAAGCGCCAGATCCAGCTCCGGCTGCTCGTCCTCCAGGAGACCCTGGCCGACCAGGGCTACACCGAGGCCGAGATCTCCGCCAAGCTCGACGAGGCCCGGAGGTCCATCGAGGCCGAGCAGTCCTCCGCCCCCGCCGCCGCCGCCTCCTCCTCCAAGAGGTTATTGTTCGTCTCTCTTCCTGTGAATTCCGATTCGTGTTTATTTTCCAAAATTTTGGAAACACATCGATGTGTTAGAAATGGGTCAGGATGGTTTCTTGAATGATTGAACTCATAAAGCCTCCATAAAGTTTGATATTTTATGGAGAATTCCTTTGCTAGAGGAAACCTTTTCTAATTTATAGACGAAGAGTGCACAATTCTTCGATAGCGCACATCACAAATTATCTCTAAGTTTGATGCGTGGATCATACTTAGTAAAACTTCTTTAAAAAAACTAAATCTTTCAAGAAAAAAAATACACTTTGAGAGAGAGAGAGAGAGAGACATTGATAAATTTGTATACTTGCATTTACTTTAAACATGGTTGAAATGTTGGGACTTTGTTCACTTGGACCCTGGCCCAGCCAAGGTTGTGAAAATTGCTAGGCGCTAGTCGGGCGGACACCTGCCGCCTAGCGCCTGCCTAGGCGACCTTAGGTGGTTCAAAAATAAAAATCCAAAAAATCTCCTGAAAATTGCAGAAAAAGACCATAAAATCCCAAAACATGCAGTCGGACGTCGGGGAGTCTAGGCGAGCGCCTAGGCAGACATCGGGCAGGCACCAGGGGCCTAGCACCTAGGCGGCTGCCTAGACCACCTTTTAGAACAGTGGGCCCAGCTCATCCATATAGATTTGAAATTTAACCTGACCATCCTTTTAACAACATTATATCCTTATGTAACCTCAAACTAATGTCTTTTATATGATTGGACGTATGATTTGGTAATGATACGGTGTTTTTGTTTATAAAATTAGAGCTTATGGGTTTTAAGCTCCTACGTGTCTGAGTTACTTCATGTATACATAGGAATACTCGAGCAAAAAAATGATCAGCAGAAAGCCATCCTGAGTTCATCTCGTGTATGTTGTCCAGTAGTTATAGGTGGGACTGTGGACAAATGTTTCAAACAAGTTTCGTAGTGTGAATTCTTAGCAGGGAGATGAGTAAACAAAATTATGGCTTTTATTAACTGTGGTTGTGCTTGATTTTCTTAACAGAACTTCTATAGAGCTACTTTCATTTTAAGGTATTATAAGGTTTCTTTTGTAGTAAACATGCATACCTAATTAGTTCAAAACTTGTGGTCGTACCAAGAGCTTAAATGTGGCTTCATCAAGAGAATGGTGGAAAGGGAACTAGGACACACTCCCCTGTTTTATATAGTCACAAGGGTGATATTATGTCGCCATATTGAGCTCTGTATCGAGGAATGAAAATACAACGTGTTTGCAACTAGTAAGGAAGTATTGATGTGATATGTGCGCTCATTAGCATTGTGAAAGGCTCAATGTTTGGCTTATGCATATACAAAAAAGATATCTTGTTGCTAGTGCATCCTTATTCGAAATATAGTATATTCTTCTTAAGAGCATTAGTCTCAGCAGAACGTTAACTGGGGATAGTTCTTTAAATTGTGCACAGAATTAATATTACACACTTCATTTTCTAATAGCGGACCCCAAAAGTTTTAGGATAAAGGCTTTATTATTGTTTTATGACTGTAACAATATAGAAGTTTTAACTTGCTGCCTTTCTTATTTAATTCTATATGGGACTGTCTTTAGCTTCAGTTACATTATGCTTCAGATTTGCTTCATGATTGGTGAGAGCCTGATAATATCAACATGTTCTTCTTTTGTTGACATTGACTTTAAAACACGGCATTTATTTTTCTTGTGTTATTTCAGATTCTCAGATACACAGACGCATCAAGTTGCTGCACGAAAAGAGAGACAACTGGAAATCTTCAGAGCTGCCCTTGGGATCAAGGGTGTGGAGGGATCACCTGAGCATGAAATTGAAGAAGAAGAAAAGCAACAAGAGAAAGAACATAGTCTTGGAAGTGAAGAAGGTGAAATTAAGAATGGGCAGGAAAATTTGAAAGATACTTCCCAACAAGAAGGATATGATGGTAGACAGCTGAATGAAACACAAGAGAATATCAAGAGGGGAAACCAGACAGTTGAAGACCACAGAACTGTGAAAGGTTCAACGAAAGAGAGAGAAGAGAAGGCAAGCAAGGTTGGGTCAAGGTCTTATGATAAGGATAAACGAAAGGAATACAGAGATACTTCTGATAGCGATAACAGCGGGAAACATGAAAAAAGAAATAAGAAGTATAGTACTGGTGGATATGACTCTGCTGATGATGTCAATGTTGGCATTAAGAAAAGCACAAAAAGAGTTTCAGAAAAGCAGGTGAAAAACTATAAACACGATAAAGCAGACGGTTCAGATTCTGATACTAGTCGTAGCAAGGGAAATGCTAGCAAAGAAGAAAAGGACATAAAGAAACGGAAGAGACATGACACTGATTCCGACTCAGATATGGAAGTTGCTAAACATAAGAAAAAACAATCAGGAAAGGGACGTTCGAAGAGCCGAAGGTCTCACTCTGATGAATCAGAATCTGACAGTGATTATAAAAGGAAAAATAGAAGAGCAGTGATGATTCAACATGAGAAACACAACAGAAGGCATGACACAGATTCGGATATGGAAGATACTAAATATAAGAGAAAACAGTCAGGAAAGCAACAGACAAAGTGCCGGAATGATTCAGATTCTGACAGTGATTGTAAAAGGAAAAGCAGAAGAGCTGAGATGATTGAACACGAAAAACCCAGTAGAAGGCACGACAGTGTGAAGAAAACTGGCAATGAGAAAAAAGATAGAAGGAAGGTTTCTGAAGACGAGCAATCTGAATCTGACAGTGAAGAGAAAAACCGAAGAAAGGTATTAGAGAAAAGTAGGGAATCCAGCAGAAAGCACAAGGCTGATGGTAGTGCCATTGACCATAAAATTCAAATTGAAAAGGAGATGAACATTAAAGATGAAAGGAAAAGCATCAGAAAGTCAGGTGCTGAGGGTGATTCTAAACATGTTAGATCCGAAAAAGTTGTGAAAGAGAACATGGAATCCAGTAGGAGGAAAAAGAGGCATGATACAGACGATGAGAGTTCCGATAGCGATGGAGATAATAGAACCATGAAAAAAACGGATTTGAAACGGCACACTACCAAAAGGGAATTTGACTCAGCTTCTGATGACAGTGGCAGTGATAGTCTTAGCTCTGATTACAGTAGTAGCACTGATTCTGATTCCGGTTCTGATTCCGAGGATAGCAGTGATTACAGCAAAGACAGGCAGGTTAGGAAAGAAGCACGAGCAAATGATAAGAGAATGATTAGTAAATCTGCAAGGCAAGAAAGATCTGTTGCTGAAGAAGGTTTTAGTGCTAAAACAGATAGAAAGTATGCTGCTGGAAAAAATAAAATAGCAAATGACAATGTTGACTCTGTAGGTAAGAGTAAACACTTGGGGTCTTCGGAGAAGGCTGATAGAGATGATGTTTTTGAGACGAGGCGAAATAGTAAGGATGTTGATGTGTATACAAATGAAGTAGGAAGAAAGAGGGAAGCTGAAGGGATTGCTGATGCGAGAGATTTAAAGTCTAGAAGTAGTGGACCAAAAGAAGAAAGATTGATAGAAAGAGATGCCAGAGCTTATGGGAATTATCGTCGAAGCACTGAAGACCACAGAAGGGAGGACCACTCAAGTTTGAACAAAAGCGACAAACAGAATCGATACTTCAATGAAGGTAAATATGGGAGCAGAAGCCGTGCTGAAGATGAGAGAAACTATGATGACAGCAAGAAGAGAAATGAAGGTAAACATGGGGGCAGAGGCAACGCTGAAGATGGGAGACGTTGTGACGATAGCAAGATAACTGAAGATAAACATAGGAGCAGAAGCCATGCTGAATATGAGAAACGCTATGATGAAAGCAAGAGGAGAAGGTATGAGGATGCTGGGCAGCATTTGAATAGGGACAGATATGAATATAACGATGATGAAGGTTCAGGTCGTCAGCACAGGCGCCGATGAGGGTGAACATGGTCCGGAATTATCAGTGCATCTAATGGTGAGTGCACTTGTATTAAGTGGACAATCTAACAAACATCTTACTTCTTGTGCCGTAGCTTTACTGTGCCTTACTCTGTGACATCCTTCATTTCCCCCCTTTTTTGCAGGTGAGGTGAACCCAAGGTTTTTACTTGGAAGAAGCCTTCCCTATACGTGTAAGTAATAGTGTGGCTTTGCTGTTGCAGTGATCAACCTTTTCGGTCAGTTAACAGAGGGGTCGGTATTCGCACGAAGATCACTTCTTGGGCTATTTGCATCACCTTCCCAGCTATATGCTTGTTTGTATGAATGTTTTCCAACCTGACTATTCTAGTTACACTTTGCTTTCGAGTCTGCAAGGCTCAAAATAATAGGGCATGAAGACTTGGTTGTTGTTTGAGTTTGTAGGGGCTTCGTCCCCAGAGTAAATGCACTTGTGCCAGTCTGCAGCATCGTCTCGTGCTCGAGTGTTATGTCGAGTTAGTGAACTCTGAGTCTCAAATTTCAGATTACATTGTACCCGTCCCGCCGCAGAGTGCAGAGGGTTAGTTAAATCTGAAATATATGTGCCTGCAATCTTGCACGCTAATGGAGAGAGCATATTTCCATTTTCTGTGTCAGGGATGTATGAATGGTCTGATGCAAATTGCATAAGCTGAAACTGCAGGAGATCGCTCATATAATTCTGCTGTAGTATTGTTTCATAATTGCTCCAAAAGTTTAGCAGGGGCGGCCCAGGGCAGGCCGGGCGACGGCCCAGGGCCCCCTAATGAAAGGCAGCACCAATATGAAATTATCTACAATAGAACTAGTATATATCATGTCCTTTTTTTAACAAAAGCATTGTGGTGTAGTGGTTATGCTAGACTTATATGTAGGAGATCCTTGGTTCAAATCTTGACTACAACAAAATTTTGTTTTATTTATATTTTTTTTATATTATGTATAAGGGTCCAGTTTGGAAGTTTCGCCTTGGGCCCCCATTAGCTTAGGGCTGGCCCTGAAATTTAGTAATAGAAATGTTCTTCGACAAGTAGTAGTTATATTAACAGGTAAAGGATAGTTGGTAAATAAGTGATGTTTTATGTAAGAAATCTGGTACTGAGGAACAGAAGGTTCATATTTCATGGAATGGTGGCGGAAGCTTACAGTCACGCGCTCGCTCCCAATGTCAATGCTGGTCGAGAAGATGTTTCAGGTCTCGGATATCACAACCGACTACTTTCCGGTGTCAACATTGTCATTTCTATTTTATTTTTAAAATTTTGGTTTGCTCAAAACCGAAATTGAACAGAATTTTTTTCAACCCGAACCAAAAAAAAAATTTAAACCGAATCGAGGTTCAATTTGATTCGATTTTCGATCCAAAATTGAATAATCTTCACGCCACGTAACCTCTCCATTTTCCTCTTTGCCCAGCTACACTATATATACATAAGTCATTTCTAGTCGACTCCGAAAGAATTGTTTTGGTAATGAGAAAGAGGGAGGAAAGGAGAAGTTTTGGGACGCACGCAGGAGCCGTGATGGCAAAAACATAGGTAAAACTAAACTGAAATTGGTTTGAAAAAAGTTCCATTCGTTTTTTGTTTTGAAATACTATCAATTTTTTTTATTGAGAAATTTTGAGTGGCACCCCACTTTTATTTACTATATTTACAGTGCACCCACAAGTTTACAACAATGTAAAATACCTTCCACTTTTGACGTTTTTCGTCCAATATGGACGGTCAACTGGATTGACCCAAATTTTTTGACAAAAATATTTCCGACCTGTTGTCTTCTTCACTGTGTCTCTCGTCCCCCTTCGCCGCTGCCGCCCCGTCCCCGACCTCGCTGGCCCCCCTCCCCGACCTCGCCGATGTAATGCCCCGCTCTGCACGAGACATTTGGTTGGCTTGTTGGATGGGATCAGAATGTTGGACCGTGACTTATGTTGGAGATCAGGAGAATTGAGACTGATGTAGTCTTTCTTAGCTGGCTAGATGGAATGGGTATTGGAATGTGGCTCGCTGGTGGAGCTACGCTTGATGAGATTGGAGCAGGAAGACCGTTATATAAGGCAAGTGGAACTGTCCTCCTTCCTCCTTATTCCTGCATGCTTAATAAATGGAATAATATGATGCTATGAATATGAATATGTCCCTAATGTTGCTTACCTTGAATGTTGAATAATTGTGATGCGATGCTTTAGTTGCTAAATCAATAGAGATGCCTATGCTGGAAATTATTGAATGAATAACACATGAACTTTGGAACTGCTGAACGAATTACACTAGAACTGCTAATGTAACATGATGCCTGAGATTGAATTGATAATGTCCCTTATGCTTAAGATCGATAAAATGAATGAATCACTTGAATAATGAGATGCTGCATAAATGATACATGAGAAAAGAATTGAATATGCTATTGTCCCTATGAAATGAATGAAATGATACAGGTCCCTTTGAAATGAATGAATGCTGTTGTTCCTCCTTAGAAGGAACAAATGAGAAATGTTGCAATGAAGCAATGAATGAGAATTGATGAGGCTTGGGATCGTTGAGATCACCAAATGAAATGATGGTAATGTTGGGAATGAATAAGTCATTGAACATGACTTGAATGGGATGAATGATGATGCACTGTTGTCTTTACTTCAATATTTTACCATGTGTTTTATGTTCACGATTGAGTCGGACACGCATTCGCATGGTCATAGGACAACTTATGCATAAGTGATGGAGATATGTTTTCTCGGACGGTACCCCGGGACGTTAGGGCGACCGATCCGGCCTAGGAGAAAACATTGGCGTGCCAGTAGGGGCACGGGTTTTGTGAGGCATCCTTTGGGGCTAGCTACCTTCTCTGGAGTCATCGCATTACCAATGAAGACCTATATGGCAATGTCCGTATGGTTAAACACCAGTGACCATGTAGTCAGGATGCATGCTAATGAATGTCTTATGCAGGCAGAGTAAGTTATTTTGCTAACCTGTATTCGATGCAGGTATGAGGAGTCGGCTATCGGTAAGAAATCACTTAAATGTGATAATTCAATATATGTGTTGGTTTAACTTGCGTGCTTACGTTCCAAATAAGTAAATTGATGCTGTATGTAGCCTTTCAGTATGAGATCCTGCTTAACATGTTAAATTCAGTATGCTAGAAAGATGCTATGCTATAATCATTGCTCAAACACAACATACATGCTAAGTGATGCCTGAAGTGAGAACTGTTATAACATGTTTAAGATGATAATGTTAACGATGCCTCAATGATGCCTTTTTGTGATAACACCTAGTATGCCTCAATGATGCATTTGCATGATAACACCAAGAATGCTAAAAAGATATGTCCACATGAATGCTGCTAAGAATATGTTTACATGCTTCACTCTGATTATTGCCCATGAACTGTAAACTGATGCTAGGCCCCAAGTAGAAAGACCATTCTAATAAATGTTTGCTTAAATGATCACTTTAATGTTGGTTTATGCGAGTGAGTTGGATTCTACTCGCCAGTGCATAGATGATGTGCTGACCCACGTTTTGTGGGCAGGTGCTCTTGCTTGGAATATTCTGCACACGAAGATTGGCTTGATTGGTTCCGCGGCATCGAAGATTTGTTGGGCATACAGAAGCTCTCCTTGTACAAGATGATGTCTTCTGTTTATAAAGGGCATAATGTATGGAGCATTGTAATCAGTTGTACCAGTGAGATTGTAAGCCAAGTCGGTATATCGAGTTGTCATCCATTGTATCCAAATATCAAATGTAAGCTGTATAGCATTGTTCAATTGGTTTCCAATGTAAAGAGAGATGTACTGTAATCATTGTACTTCAATATAAGTCTTGTACTCTTCTTCAATTATCAATAAAGAGAATAAAGTTCTATATATCTCTGTGTGGCTTCAAGTTACTCTTTTTCTCCGCTGCTATAAAGAAGTGATGTACTTCTATTCAATGAGAAAGATTGTCCTCACTAACTTCAATTTGTCTGCTTCTGCCGTTGCGATGTGTTTCTATTTGAAGATAATCGATTATGTACCATCTTTGCCTAGTACAAGTGCAATACCAGACTTGTACGGCATCACGTCCAAGCGAGGACGATCGATTCCAAGAGATAAAATATGTGAAGAGATGACTCTACGAATCGGGGCGTGACAAATTGGTATCAAAGCACGGATTTACGTCCTTGGTCTCTTCTTTGATTCATTTCAAATCAAAGTTGCATCGATGATTGACTAAAGTTGCTTCCGCGATAACTCAACGTTGCTTCCGCGATTAAATCAAAGATTGCTTCCGCGATTATGCTATTGTTGTTCGGTAATCATCCTTATGTTATCTGTGCTTGAAAGTTTATTGACCCTCTTGGCTGCTCACTGGATGTTCCATACAATAAGTCTATATACATTGTGATGCCCCTAAATGAATGATTGTTGTTGGTTTGGACACAAATAACCCAACAATGACTCGATGCCATAGTATGCTATATTGTGAATGCTGTTTGGAAATGTGGGAATAAAAGAAAGGTGGCTATGTATGCTGCGACAAGATGAGAATTGCATGTGATGTTGGAAAAGAATTGGAAATGAAATAATTGATGGATGAGTTTGATAGAACTGGTGAATTGACTCATGTGTGTTGCTAAGTGCTTTCGAGACCCTAAGAATGATGGCTTAAACTATTGAGGTCCCGAGATGTTGGCTAAGTATTGTGATCATCATAGATCACGGATGTCCGAAATAGAATTGGGTTTGTATTGTTTAAGGATGGCCTCATTTCTGAGTGGTATATTGCCTCTACCACCTCAGAACGAGATGTATGTTGACCCTTTCCATGGGATAGCAGTGAGACTATCTGTGAGTACTGGGTAGTGCCGAGACTTAGCTGGGAGTCAAGTATTGTGGCTAGATGACTCGAGTGTCCCTTGACGGTGATGTTATGTTGGATAGCGAGATTGTCGGAATTGTAGCAGATGGCTTTGGTTATAAATTGTTTAGTCGAATGATGACTCGGACTAGTAAGACCGTTAGTATGCTATGAGTAAATGGATTTGGCTAGAGAATGTTGTGGCTTAGAATATCTGAATGTTGATTTCAATTGGTTGGATGCAAATTATTTGTGGCTAATACAATGTTGATTGCTAAGATGAAAGTTTTGGGAAAAAGTTGTCGGTGACCAAAGGAATATTAGAGATTTGTGCCTTGACCCTAAGGTGTAATAGATGTTAACCCATCTAGATCACCAAAGGATATTCGTTGCTTATGCGCATATATGCTCAAGAATTGAATTGTACCAGAAAAGTGACAAGTAGCAACCCTGAATCCTTGTGTTGCATAGAGGATGGTTAATTGATACATGAATTATCAGATTGAATGGAATGAACTACTCGACCCTTGAGGTAGAGAATTTTAAGAATGTCCATATAAGATTTTGACGGCTGGAAAAGGAACAAAATTTAAGAATGCCCGTAAGAGAGTTTAATGATTGAGAAACGAATGGGAACAAGAAATTTCAAACGTGTTGGATAATGTCGATATAGGTGATTGTTGGTTGGGATATAGATTGTTGGCTTATGACTGAGTGGTGCAACCTTGTCATACAGACCGAATAGTATGATTCTATAGTTATATTAAAACTATCGGAATCGATAACCCTTGAATAGTTAACCTTGGTTATGGGTTTATGTGGGTACGAAGCAATTGGACCAGAAATTGAATCATTAGAAATTTACTTGATGGATTATTAGAACGATGAAGATCGTATGTCGGATTTGGAATTGACCGTAATGTTGATAGATCGATCTTAGTCGATTGTTGGGTAAGTCTAGTATGAGCCTCTGTGGGAATTATTTCCTTGAGGAAGACCCCGAATAGATAGACTTGACCCTAGCGAGACCAGTTGATGATTTACCAATTGCTGGCTTAGCCCAATTGGCGATTCATTATTCAGACTGAATTGATACCCATAGGTTTGGGTAGAGTTCCTTAGAACTGTCGGTTGCTTGTTGGCCCTAAGAAGCAGAAACTAGTATAATCCTAGTAGCCGTCCACTCTAGGGGAATCACCTGAATGATTAGGTATAGCTGTCGGTATAGCTAACCATTGAGACTGGACCGAATAATAGATGGCCGTTGGCGACCCATAGAATGACCTTGTGGCATTGAACGAGAGATGGTGATGAGTATGATCTAAGAATGATAAGTTGTAAGTATATGCTCCAATATGAACCTTAGAGATGTTTGACCCTTGAGAATTATGTGTCGGCCTATAGCGGAAAATGGAATCGTGGGATGAGACTTGATTTGTATGTGTCGGATAGTGAATTATTATATGAGATGGAATTGACTGCTCATGACGGAAATGTTGGATAAGTATCTATAGTCGGGTAGCTGGGTTAACCTTGACTGTTGCATAGAATTATACCCTGACTCGGATAATCGATAGTTGGTGATGTTGGATTGTATCTTTTAGAAAAGATGAATTGCTTCGGTGAAAAATGTTGTTGGATTTGGGAAGGAAAATAATTGTCGTTGTGAAACCTTGATATGATTGGCTCTAAGTTAGACCCTTGATCGAATGTTAGAAATGTTATGCTTGGATGGAGATTGTCCCTGATGTTAAGTGGTGGCCTGGAAAATAGTGATTGTGGTAAAGTGAATAAAGTGAATAAAGTGATAAGTCAATTGAAAGGATGCTAAGTCTGATTTGGGAAAGAGAGTTATATCATGGCTGATTGAATTATACTATCATGGAAGTTGGCTGAAGTACATATGTTTTGGGGACGCCTAAAATATGTGTATGGATCCAGCCGAAGTGATAGGTTGCGACTGAGATAATATTGTTGGAAGAATTTAGCGCACTAGCGCAAATTTTGGCTGAAATACATATGTTTTGGGGACGCCTGAAATATGTGTATGGATCCAAATGAAGTGATGTGTTGCAACCAAGATAGAATGAAAGAAAAATGTTGGTGAATCAATGAAGAGTTACAAGTATTTGGAAAAAGAGATAGATGGATTGAATCGTTGATTGATTAAAATGATACAGTTGGGTAGCTATTTTCAAATGACTGAGTGGGCTGAAATGAATATTGAATTGAAGCTGCACGAATAACTCATTATGAGTGAGTGAATCTAGTAGATGAGTTGTTTTCTTAAGTTTCGAGGACGAAACTTTTTCTGAGTGGTATATTATGTAATGCCCCGCTCTGCACGAGGCATTTGGTTGGCTTGTTGGATGGGATCAGAATGTTGGACCGTGACTTATGTTGGAGATCAGGAGAATTGAGACTGATGTAGTCTTTCTTAGCTGGCTAGATGGAATGGGTATTGGAATGTGGCTCGCTGGTGGAGCTACGCTTGATGAGATTGGAGCAGGAAGACCGTTATATAAGGCAAGTGGAACTGTCCTCCTTCCTCCTTATTCCTGCATGCTTAATAAATGGAATAATATGATGCTATGAATATGAATATGTCCCTAATGTTGCTTACCTTGAATGTTGAATAATTGTGATGCGATGCCTTAGTTGCTAAATCAATAGAGATGCCTATGCTGGAAATTATTGAATGAATAACACATGAACTTTGGAACTGCTGAACGAATTACACTAGAACTGCTAATGTAACATGATGCCTGAGATTGAATTGATAATGTCCCTTATGCTTAAGATCGATAAAATGAATGAATCACTTGAATAATGAGATGCTGCATAAATGATACATGAGAAAAGAATTGAATATGCTATTGTCCCTATGAAATGAATGAAATGATACAGGTCCCTTTGAAATGAATGAATGCTGTTGTTCCTCCTTAGAAGGAACAAATGAGAAATATTGCAATGAAGCAATGAATGAGAATTGATGAGGCTTGGGATCGTTGAGATCACCAAATGAAATGATGGTAATGTTGGGAATGAATAAGTCATTGAACATGACTTGAATGGGATGAATGATGATGCACTGTTGTCTTTACTTCAATATTTTACCATGTGTTTTATGTTCACGATTGAGTCGGACACGCATTCGCATGGTCATAGGACAACTTATGCATAAGTGATGGAGATATGTTTTCTCGGACGGTACCCCGGGACGTTAGGGCGACCGATCCGGCCTAGGAGAAAACATTGGCGTGCCAGTAGGGGCACGGGTTTTGTGAGGCATCCTTTGGGGCTAGCTACCTTCTCTGGAGTCATCGCATTACCAATGAAGACCTATATGGCAATGTCCGTATGGTTAAACACCAGTGACCATGTAGTCAGGATGCATGCTAATGAATGTCTTATGCAGGCAGAGTAAGTTATTTTGCTAACCTGTATTCGATGCAGGTATGAGGAGTCGGCTATCGGTAAGAAATCACTTAAATGTGATAATTCAATATATGTGTTGGTTTAACTTGCGTGCTTACGTTCCAAATAAGTAAATTGATGCTGTATGTAGCCTTTCAGTATGAGATCCTGCTTAACATGTTAAATTCAGTATGCTAGAAAGATGCTATGCTATAATCATTGCTCAAACACAACATACATGCTAAGTGATGCCTGAAGTGAGAACTGTTATAACATGTTTAAGATGATAATGTTAACGATGCCTCAATGATGCCTTTTTGTGATAACACCTAGTATGCCTCAATGATGCATTTGCATGATAACACCAAGAATGCTAAAAAGATATGTCCACATGAATGCTGCTAAGAATATGTTTACATGCTTCACTCTGATTATTGCCCATGAACTGTAAACTGATGCTAGGCCCCAAGTAGAAAGACCATTCTAATAAATGTTTGCTTAAATGATCACTTTAATGTTGGTTTATGCGAGTGAGTTGGATTCTACTCGCCAGTGCATAGATGATGTGCTGACCCACGTTTTGTGGGCAGGTGCTCTTGCTTGGAATATTCTGCACACGAAGATTGGCTTGATTGGTTCCGCGGCATCGAAGATTTGTTGGGCATACAGAAGCTCTCCTTGTACAAGATGATGTCTTCTGTTTATAAAGGGCATAATGTATGGAGCATTGTAATCAGTTGTACCAGTGAGATTGTAAGCCAAGTCGGTATATCGAGTTGTCATCCATTGTATCCAAATATCAAATGTAAGCTGTATAGCATTGTTCAATTGGTTTCCAATGTAAAGAGAGATGTACTGTAATCATTGTACTTCAATATAAGTCTTGTACTCTTCTTCAATTATCAATAAAGAGAATAAAGTTCTATATATCTCTGTGTGGCTTCAAGTTACTCTTTTTCTCCGCTGCTATAAAGAAGTGATGTACTTCTATTCAATGAGAAAGATTGTCCTCACTAACTTCAATTTGTCTGCTTCTGCCGTTGCGATGTGTTTCTATTTGAAGATAATCGATTATGTACCATCTTTGCCTAGTACAAGTGCAATACCAGACTTGTACGGCATCACGCCCAAGCGAGGACGATCGATTCCAAGAGATAAAATATGTGAAGAGATGACTCTACGAATCGGGGCGTGACAGCCGACCCCCCTCCCCGACCACCCCAAGTGCCAGGACGCCTTCGCGCAGAACAACGTCATCCGCCGCCGCACCCGCTCCCTCGCCCGTTGCCGCTCCCGCCGCCGACCCCACCACGGAGCAGCAGCTCCTGGTAAAGCACCCGCTCCACGACGACGCCAACAAGAACAAGATGCACAGCGTCGTGCAGCTGACCATGGCCGTCAGGTCCCCGCGCCGCCTTGTAAATTACAAAACCATTACAAATTAATTAATTATCCCCTTAATTTTCCATATAGCCATAGCCATAGCTTATATCGATCTATTCTACAACTTACTGTTGTTTGAGTTTGAGTAGTAGTCGACATTAATGCCACAAAAGTCTCAGAGAGAGAGAGAGAGAGAGAGAGATATTAATGGTCGAATGGAATGAAGAAGAAGCTCGAGTGGTGTTTTTTCATAAGGAGGAAGCAGCCACCAGAACCACCAACACCTCTCTGGAGCCAGCATCAAGAGGCGGGAGTTCGAGGACCATGGCCATGGCCGCCAAGGGGAACGCCGGCGTGTGCAAGAGCATCACCGACTCCAAGGCCCTCCTCTGCTTCGCCGTCCTCCTGAAGAAGGGGGCGGACGAGGTCCGGTACAACTCCGTGATGGCCCTCATGGGGATCGCTCGCGTGGCCGAGAGGGAGACCGAGCTCCGCCTCCTGGCCTTCAAGCCCAATTCTCCCGCGGCCAAGGCGGTCGTCGACCAGCTGGTGCGCATCATGGAGAGCTGGGAAGACTTTACGGACTGAAAGAAAGGGATATTTTGGTCAAAAAAATGGTCAAAGGGGTTGACCGTAAGTTGGGGACGGAAACCGTCAAAAGTGGGAGGTACCTTACATTATTGTAAACTTGTGGGGTGCACTGTAAATATGTTAAACAAAAGTGAGGTGTCACTCAAAATTTCTCTTTTTTATTTTGATTTGAAATCAAAAACATAATAAGAATTACGATAATCATATAAAAAACCTCATGTATGTTCTTGTATATATATTTTGACATGCATATTTGTTGATCTATTTTTGAGTATATTTTGACGACAACACACCAAAATGAGAGATGTTGTCATTTCTAAAGATAATTCGACTACTAGGGTAGGGGTTGATCTTGATAACTAGTGATCAAGGCACACCCTCTAGGAGTGATGAGATTGTATTTGTGCAAACCTAAGGTTATGCAAGAAGAGAAGATGGCCTTTCTAACTCAAGGCCAGTCTCTCCTATCACCACCCCCAAACCTGGGGGAGAGATTCATAAAGGAGGTTGCTACAGAAGAAGTGGTTCAACAAGGTGTGACTACGGGCACAACCAAGGTAAGTATGGGTTTGTTATTCAGTGCAGGATGAAATTGGTCTTAGGACTGAGGAGCTCCCTTCAAGGTTTACTGAGCCTAATGCCAAAGAGGGTGCAGAACCAAACCAGGTTCCTATCACTCTCCCTAATATAAAGAGTGAGACTGCTGACTTAGAGAAGAATGGAGATAGCAGACAGCAAGCTCAAATGTATATATGTTTTTAAATTCTAACTTTGATAAGTTAAACAATTAGTCAAACTTTTAGACCCAAAATACAACAATTGTATATATAATAATTATATTTTTTTAATAATATTTTTTAAAATATAATTTGACTATACGAAGGCATCCCCTATTCTGTCGGGATTTTTCTAAGGGCACCACATTTTTTTACTTGGGGGCAGTCCAAGCAGGTGAAGATTTTGTTGGGAGGCACCCACAATTTGCTTGGGGCAGCCCAAAAATTAGAAATTAGGGCTTGGTGTCGCCGCGGCCGAGGAAGATGCAGTGGTCGCGGTAGGCGGTGATGATGGAGTCCTTCTTGGTGATGGCGGCCTCCATCCCGACGGAGACGGCTTCCTGGCCGTCGTAGAGGTGGCAGAAGCCGCGGATGAGCTTGGACTTGTAGAGGGAGTCGACGGTGATCTCCATGCGGCGCATCAGCACCATATCGCGGAAGAAGGAGAGGAGCTCGACGGGAGAGGTAGCGACGGAGCGGGAGGGAGGCTCGCAGTTGTGGCCAGTGAAGGGGACGGAGGTCTCGATAGTTAGGGTCTCGTCGGAGGTGAATGAGAAGGGACAGGAGAGGGGACGGAGTAGGGCGGAGGCCGTCCGCGAGCGGATCCGGCGGATGGCGGAGGCCATTTGGGGGCTACTACGGGAAGGATCTGTGTGTGAAAAATGGTACACGGGACGGAGGTAGGAGGTGTTAATGGGTGTCTTCGTCGACGCGGACTGCAGCTAAGTTGGCAGTCCTCCTTTATGTTAGGACTGCCCTCCTTTATGTGAGGACTGCCACTAAGTTGGCAGTCCCACTTGCTGGAGAAAATTGGGCTGTCCTCAAGTAAAAAAAATGGGTGGCAAACTTGTAAAAAAAAAATTGAACATTTTTGGGCTGTTCCCAAGTAAAAAAGTGTGGTGCCCTTAGAAAAAGTCTTTTGTCGCAGGATGGAACAATTATATGATCATTGTGAGCAGTAGTATACTTTCCCCGTGAAGAATCAATTACCTCGGTTCATCAAAGAGCTGATAACAACTCAACAATCACAGCAAGAACACAAATAATAACCCTTCTTGTTCTTCTAAGACTACTGTAGACTTCCTTAAACTTTAGCAACTAAAGCTAAAAAAGAGACAAACTCTATTCTTTAGACAGCGAATATATACCATTATTGCCTGCTAGCTATAGAAATACAACTTAGAAATGATCAAAAATTAAGATTAACTGCTAATTTGTGATTTTACTCTGAAAACCTAAGATGAGACTTAAAGAAGACTGGGAACAATCTTTTGTAAAAGTTGACCTTCCCATATTGAAGACTGAGATGTAGTCATTCTCAAGACATGAGAACCTGTTGAATTAGTACATCAATCAAAACTAACAAACAGCGCTTCGGAGTTCATACAATCAATATACTTCCATGTTCCATATTTCAGACTGATGGTAAATCCATACATGTACTAATATTTCAAAGAAAGACATGTTCAAACTTCAAACTATAGTTCAAAGCTAAGAGCTGATACTAACTCAGAAACATCACTTTACTGAGATTGTCGCTGCACCTTCACTGTTATTCAGTTCTAACAAATAACGAAAAAGTCGCTCCTCTTCTCACCATGACAGGAATGAGAGGAACTCTGCATAACCTTGACAATGTTTAAATGTTCGCCATATCTACTAGGTGATGAACTAGGTCAGGTCCATCGAAGAAATTCCAGAAAAAGTAACGCAGAAAAGGCCACCTAAATGCACCTGTTACAATAATGAAGAATTGAGTAATCCTGCCCAGACGACTTTTCATTATAAAATAGATAATTAGAGGTGAAACGCTGCCCGTATATATATTAATATGATACACTAGTCCACTTAAAAAATTTGAACTAGGCTAATTCTCACTTAAATACTCTGAATTATCACCACTTATGCACTTTAAATACCACAAAATATTAAGTTATCAATCTAGAACTTTCTTTTTGTACTTAAATACCCTAAACTAACGTAAATTTGCAGTTGGATGCTAAGTAGGCTAAGTTACTCGTCATAATACGATTTTGCCACCTCTCTACCCAAAATTTTAACTACTTCATCTTCTTCCCCTCCTGTCCCTAACCCTAGCTGGAGCAAACCCCCACCCAACCACCCTCGAGACATACACCACATCCATACCAACACATCAAAAAACATAGTGTGTGTGTGTGTGTGTGCGTGTGTGTTTACATGCGCTTTCATGCATGTGTACATATATGTCGTCCAGTCTACAGTTGAAACCAAATAACGATAACAAACCAAAGGAACAAGGGGGAAGTATTTCCAATTTTATCCAAACAAATTCTTGATACCAATTATCAGGATACAAAATGAACTATAACAAACGACTAAGATACCATCATGTGCTTAGTATATGCATCCACAATTCCATACCTTTGTATGAATTTGTTTAACCTATTAACAATTAGAATTAACCTACCAAATATGGTCCCAGTTCATTAAGCAAGCTAGCATCAACACTAAATTCTTACTAGCCCAATAGGTTGTAGCACCACCAATATTACATAATGACATAGTGGCACAATCTCACAAGAGAAAATGGTGTAGTGGTGTCTCTCACATAAACACAAATTTCTCTTGGCCAAACTGGACTTAACATGATACAGGGCACTCCAAAGCTTAGTTGCTCATCAGAAGTAAATTTTGTAGGAAGTGGGAAGTTCAAAAAGCGGTAAAGTCTATAGTTAAAGTTAAAATTAACAAGTAACTATGTTGAACAACGGTAAGAAACTTATATTGTTTGAATGCTGCTGCAACTCGTGTCAAGATTATAGCCGTGCTTGTAGTATTTTAAACAAATGCACTTCCATTTCAATTTTATGAAAACATAAGACAGGATGCAGGGAAGTTCAAAAAGCGTTAAAATCTATAGTTAGTTAAAATTAACAACTAACTATGTACAACAACGGTAAGAAAATGTATGACAAGACGATGCTTATATTGTTTGAGTGCTGTTGCAACTCCTGTCAAGATTATTGCTGTGCTTGTAGTCTTTACTACCTCTTAAAATTTGCACTTCCATTTTAGTTTATAAAAACATAAGACAGGATGCAACTACTTATCTACCAAATACCCCAACAGTATTTATGAGAGTTTGATCATACATAATTGTGCTCCCATCTATGTAGCCTATATACATTTCTCACAGTTAGAACTTAGGAGATATTTGGAGGAAAATGAGGTCGTTCTTTGCTGCGCACGAGTAATAGGCAGTATATAAACTAACACACCTTTGGTTAAACTTAAAACAAAAAAAAAACAAAAAAAAAGGAAATATAAAAATTGTAGATTAACCTCACCACCTCACCAAGCGGATATAATGGACTTGGTTGCTGGCATCTACAGATCCTTGTAACGCTTCTCAGCCTCTTCCAATTCCTTGATCTCTTTGTGATACTTACAAATACGATACATGGACCTGTCCATCAAATTCAAAGTGAAATGGAAACAAAATCTTCAAGATGTAATGATAAATATTTGAAACGCAAAGATGATATGTATGCTCAAATTCTACCAATATAGAAGGCATGTCGAAATGCAGAGAACGACATTTCGTTGAGCTTTGTAGATCTGCAATAGCAAAATGAGAGTTCAAATTAACTTTGATTGAACAGGTAAAAGAAACTTCATGTCAAAACACATGTGCATAATATCTTAAAAGCAACATAAAACATGCAAATTAATGTACAAAGAAACAATAGCTTCAAGAGAAACAACACTGACATGACACTAAAATTATCAAGAATCATACCATATATTTCCAACAATAATAAATGATCGTTAGCCTACAAACAAATATCTAACTGACTTTCCAATTTTCACAAGAAATAGAACAAGAGGAAGCTATGAAATATATAATCATTATCCTTAGACAGGTAAACCAAATGAAACCCCACTATACCATCCCCCACCCCCAAACACATGCACACAGAGCGTGACCCCATGGATCCCCGCTCTTCTCTAGTCACACATACATCCATTTAAAAGTGGGTAAAACTATCATTTTGCCCCCATCTGACAACTGTGTAGAAACACCAACATAGGCAGTGAATATATTGTGAAAAGTATTGCAGGCCCATTTTTTTAAGATTTGTGCATGCGCATGTGCACGTGGAGGTGTGTGTGTTGTTTGTTTGTTTTTTTTTTTTTTTTTGGGGGGTGGGGGGGGGGGGGGGGGGGTGGTGTGTGGAGACGTTCCAAAATTTACCATTCTAACAGGAAACGGGAAGGATGTGAACTCTTGAAGCAACTTGCCCACATTGTATTCTCTTGTTGGTGTCAGCGGTTAACCCTAAAGGTTGAGATGATATTGTGAGGGGTCATGAGAAAAGCCTAAATTAGTCTTAGGATTACACTTGGCAGTCCTCTTCTCCCTAGCTTGTGTAGAAACTTAAACAGATACAATACTAACATTTTCTACTTATGTAACTTCCAGTATATATGAAGTATGAAGCAGTTTGCTTCAGGCTATGGGGCTGTTTGGTTGCCCATAAGTGGAAATCCCATGCAACATAGGTTGCATGTAGCATTTGATGTTGTAAGTAGTGTTACAAGTACATTGTTTGGTTGTATGTAAATTATGTTGCGGGATTTACAAATACATTGTTTTGAATGATGTAATTTGCATGAACGGTTGCAACATTTGTTGTGTTAAACTGAAATCCATAGTTCCGTTGTGACTTTTTTTTTGCAAAAATTTCCGTTGCGACTTTATGACATAGAATGAAGAGAGAATCATTGGAAATGATGTAAATGTCGTCGCAAGTGGTCTTGCTACAATTTTGGCCACAACATTTGTAATAGGAGATATAGATGAACAAGAGATACCTAAAAGTGATAGTTTTTAGTATTTAGTAGGGGTGCAAGTCGGGCGGACTAAACCCAAGTCCGATCGGGTAAATCCGTTAATGAGTTGGGTTAGGGTTGAAGATACTCGGGTTCAGGCTCGGGTTCGGGTTAAAATATTTGAACCCGATCTAAAATCGGGTTGGGCTCGGGTTCATGTGTCCGGGTTACACAAAGAACCCGAAACCCGACATACATATAATTTATATATTTTTTTTCATATTTCTTAAATAAAAAGTATAAATCCTAAATTTTTCCACCACGTGGACTCTTTAACTCCTTATCCTAAATCGCATTTCCATTTGTATTTTGTAATGATGGATGCTTGATTGCTATTTGATTATGTGTTTGATATTACGTTTGTTTAAAATTATTTCAAATATTATATTAGAGCCCGATAACATGAGGCCAACCAATCCTCCGGGCTAGGTCTTGGGCTTTATATGCTGAATCCGAGGCCGGGTCGGGCTTGGCTTATGATTCATCGGGTTGGGCTCGGATTGACCTCAAGCCCAGCCCAACCCGCCCGAGTTGCACCCCTAGTATTTAGGATCAATTATTCATTGTGACAGAAAGATTGAGAAGAATGTCTAACATAAAATACAAATAGGATGGTCAAAGGGAAGAAAAGTGCTCCTGAAGTATTTTTTTGATTGGAAGATACCTTTGCAAATGAAAGAAAAATTCTATAAAACAATTATAAGACCAACAATATTTTATGGATCAGACTATTGGGTTATTAAGAAACATGTCCAAAAAAATAATTTAGCATAAATGATAACACAAAGGTGGATGAGTAGCAATACCGTGAAAGATAGGATAAGAAATGAACGTATTCGTAGAAAGTTGGAGGCGGCGCTAATTGAAGATAAGATGAGAAAAATCTTGTTAGGTGGTTTGAACATTTGCACCGTAGACCAATAGATGTGCCAATAATAAGGAGCGATACGATAGTAGTAAAAGGAGCCGCTATGACTAGAGGTAGGCCTAAACAAATTTGGATAGAAATTTTAAAGAAAGGTGCTTTCTGTTAGCATTACAAGGACATAGTTGTTAAGAGAGTTGAATGGAAGCAGTGTTCTAAAAATCGAGATAGGCGTCCGCCTAGGCTCTAGGCGTCGGCCCACCACACCGAAAATCCCATAGACGGTGATCTAGGCAGCTAGACGGCACCTAGGCGGCCCTAGACGGCTTTTTTGATTTTTTTTTTTATTCTTAGTGGTATTGTGAATAGTTGTTTGGGTTTTAAGATAGGATTTGGATTTTAGAACATTGAATTTTCAATTTTTTTTCAAAAGGCATGCGCCTAGGCGCTAGGCGGGCCTCCGCCGCACCGACCTCGCCTATCGATTTTTAGAATAGTGAATGGAAGAAAATGGTTCAAACATATGGCATAAAGGCTATGTTGTTGTTAATTAAGCGATGCTTATATTTAAGTGAGTGGTGTCAGGCTCAGGGATACAGCTAAAATTATGGTGGGGGAATGGGGGGTGTCATGACCCCCGCCAACTTCAAAAACCTTTAGAGAGTTTCTAGTATAAATTTTCAAATTTATGAAATATATTATAGTGCATCTGCCGCCCCTAAACTTTTCGAGAATATGTGCTTGTGTTCTTGGTCGCCCTACCACTCAATCTTGGCTCCATCCCTAATCGAGCTTATTTAAAACTTGTTCAATTTTTCAGTAGGGTTCAGGTAGTAAATGGTGCAGTCCAGACCCCGCCTGAAAGTCACCTCGATAATATCGCACTAAATCCCTATATATCTATATAACATTACCCTAATATCCTAACCCTAAAGATTCCTAGATGTCAAAATTACCACTATTTTTTAGAGATAAAGGCACTCCTATAACTCTTATTCCTCATATTCTTGACCCCTAGGGCTCATGGGGTCAAATTCCCTGACACTAAAGAGTATTCTTGACCCCTTGGGCTCATAGGGGCCAAATTCCTTGACCCTAAAGACTCAAATTCTCTAATCTAAAGGCTTCTATTTTCTAATCCTAAAGAGTTCTGAATGGCCCTATCCCTGAGGCTTCTATTTTCTATCCCTGAGGATAGGGTTGCAAATGAGCCGAGCCGTTCTTGAGCTGCTCGAAGCTCAGCTCGATAAAAGCTCGTATGAGCTCGGTTCATTTAGTAAACAAGCTGAGCTCAAGCTTCATTTTCGAGCTCGTTTAATAAACGAGGCAAGCTCAAGCTTAGAAGTACTCGGCTCGTTTGAGCTCACAAGTTGGCTCGTTCATGAGCTTGCGAGCTGGCTCGTTTAGAAGCTCGTTTAGGATCTTGTTTGTTCTTTGTTGAATTCTAATTTTATATATGTTTGTATAACAATATGGTTGTGTGCATTATATATTTATAAGTCTTCAATAATTGATATTAAAGAACTTCTTTAATTAAATTTTATAAATATATTGTTAATATTACAGGTACTTGAATTCAAGCCTTTGAAATCGAGCTCGTTAAGCTTGAAATCAAGCTTAATGAACTTGAAATAAAGTTGAGCGAGCTTGAAATAAAGTTGAGCGAACTTGAAACCAAGCTTAACGAGCTTGATTTTGAGCTTATTAAGCTTGAATCAAGCTTGCTTATCAAGCCAAGCTCGAGCTCAAACCAAATCAAGCTCAAGCTTAATATAAACAAGCTCGGGCCAAGCTCAAGCTCAAGCTCTAAAAGTAAAAACTTATCAAGCTCGAGCTCGATTAATTCTAGTCAAGCCAAGCTCAAGCTTACAAAAGCTTGGTTCGGCTTGGCTCGTTTGCAGCCCTACCTGAGGACTTCTGACTTCAGAGGCTTTTATTTCTGCCCCTGAGGACTTCTGAATGGCCCTATCCATGAGGACTTCTGAGTAATGATGACGATTATTCCCAACTAACACAACAAGTGTTTCCGAGGGGAGAAATCGTACTTTGAATTTTTCCTCCACCCTTCTACTCATTTACAATTAAGTTTTTTTCTTTCTTTCTTGCGAATCTAGATACAACTTTGGAGTCTACGACTCGCGCAACAAATAACTTTGGGAAAAAATCATAGAGATTTAAGTAATTTGTTTAAACCTTCACATAAAATAATGAGATTATGAATTCAACACAAGATGCATTTATCAATGTTACGATTATTAAAAAATAATTTGAGGACATAAGGGGAATCATTTCCCATCTCTTAACTCAACATGAAAAACTAGAAACAAAATTAACAATATTTTTGTGTTTTTTTTTTCCGATTATCCTATATTAGGAGATCATTCGTTAATCTTTGATGATCCAATATTAAAAAATCCTTTTGGGCTATATTGTCAACTAGCATATTGTATCGTGTATGAAGTTGTTTGCATATGGGATCGTGTATCGTGAGATATAGTAACTCCAGGAGTTTAGATCTATACTTCTAAATCCATACAGAAACATGATTAATAAAAAATTCAAAGGAGTTTTTTATTTGTTACATCTTTACAAGTCTCAAGTATCACATCAAGTTACTTGAGTATATATTACATGACTTAAAGTAAAAAAAAAAAAAAAAAAACTTATACTACCTACCAGCCTATATGTATGATAAAGGATCAACTGATAATACATATCGAAATGGTAGTATATCGCATCTTAAGATGTGTATCTGCGTATTAAGATATGTATCTGTGTATCTTAACATACAAACAAAATAGGTCCAATATGGCGAGAACTAGAACATGGATTAGAAATGCGACAATGTTTTATAAGACTTAAAATACAGATACAACATGGACATGCGTATGTAGTTATATATACACATGGACACATAACTATATAGTTATTTTTAGACATTGAATCTTATTAATATACTAATGTCAATATTTATGCGCGTTTTGATAAACATTAGGACCAACGACACAAATGCTATCAACACAGGAGGGTCCAAAAAACCTATACAAAAATAAGACACGACAAAGTAGCGAGACAACACATACTTTGGAATAACCATAGTGGGGGTGAGCATTCGGTCGGTTAAGTTCAACCAAACCTAACTTTCCTCGAACCAAACTCAAATCGGACCTAAAATTTCAGAACCGACCCGAATTTTTCTGAAACCGGACTAAACTGAATCGAACCAATTCGGTTCGGTTGTTCGGTTAACTCAGTTGGACTGGTTTTGCTGGGCTCATTATGTAATGGGCCAGACTAAGTATTTTACAGGTACAATTTTTTGTATCAATCAAATAACAACAATTAATAAAACAACAATTAAGTACAAAACAATAGAATGACATTTATACAATACAGCAACAAATAAATTACAATTACACAATGTGAAAATTAAATAAAATCACACATGTGGTGTTGAAGGTATATAGGTAATCTTAAATTGGTTTTCGGTTCGGATCGGTTCCCAAAGCCCAAACCCTGAACCGAAAAACCAAAATTTTCAGTTCTCCAAAAGCGAAAAGCGAACCAAACATTGGAACCAAAACGGATTTGCTATTTCCGTTCGGTTCAGTTCGGGACGGTTGTCGCTTTTGCACCGAGATATGCTCACCCCTAGGCCATAGGCATGGAGTACCTGATGCTCCAGCTGCAATTACCTATTCTCTCTCTTTTCCTGTTTTCAGTTTTTCACTTATTTTTTAGAACAAGTTAGTTATGTCCATGTGACCTGGTTTCAAGGTCCTTGGCTCAGCCAATTGCATAATGAAACCACAGAATGTGGTGGCGAACATGCGTCTCTTCATGAATCTTATTTTTGGCCTCTTCATCTACCTTAATTTCTTTCATTCTCCTTTTCTTTTTCATTCAGACCATTCAATAGTTAAGAGACCATTCAATAGTTATTAGAAGCGTGTCAAAGAACATGCCTACTCGAGAAGCTCAGCGCTAAGGGAAGTTGCACCTTGCTTCAGCCACATGTATGCCTTGCTTTTGCTGCCCACGTGTGTGGCCTTATACAAGGAGCCAATAACCACGTGTACTAGTATAATAGCCTCTGTTTCCTTATACAAGGAGCCAAGATGATTATTTATATAGTTTAAATAAAGACAATGTGATTATTTTCACCTTAAGCCATCAGTTCCCAGGGTTGTGGGCCGTTTGGTGTCCTAGAGTAGCTAGACTTCAACAAATTTCAGGCAGCACTATATTGTTTTGTTTTGAAGACGGACCAAATTGTATATCTTCCATCCGGACACAGAGAACTTTTAAATACATACTAATTTGTCGTTTGTGTTAATCTGCACCCATACGCCCATTGACTTTTTCTTATAAAGGTTATGCTGCCGGTGGCATAAATGTGAACCTTCACTTCTATGTCGGATTAAACTGATCTTGTTGGGGAAGAAGACTTGAGAATCATTTGTGAGGAGAGGTCAAGATTGTTGAGAACAGACTCAAAGCCTAGAATACAGCAAAAAATAACCTCAACATGATTCAGATGTTTCTTTAAACCCTAGAATTGAATCGACTCAAAAAAAAATTCACAGAACACATGCTAACCTCCACATTTTGCCTTCAGTCAAGCTGTGATTCTGTCAAATCGAAATGTGTCATGAGTGTGAGCAATGTTACACAATACAGATACCACGATACTGGCATGGGATTGATTGGTGGTGTCCTAGTGCATGTCCGGCATGACGCATCACGGACATGGCACCTAGAGTGAGTGTCCATGCTTCCTAGGGTGTGAGATATGCTACCGCCCAATTAAATTGGACCAAACCCGGTCGAGACAAAGCGAACCAGGTAGGAACGTATTCATTTCTGTTCAATTTATTATTGATGTTGTTTTGCATTTTTTGAGTGTTTGTCCATCCCTTTGGAAGCATAGAAAATTCAACTTTCCAATTTCTTTTGTGCAGCAACCCCACTAAAGTGCACCAAATATCCAAGGGTCTCCATAATAATTACTCTCATGTAGGGGTCTCTCTGGTTTCGAGCTACATGAAATCCCCACCCACCCACCAATGATAAGCATTGCTCCTTCACTGTCAATGAATGACTGGCTTATAACACTTTGGCTTGAACATTAGAACAATGTGATTGGGCACTGCATGATGTTTGTTGATCTTTGCTATAAGCCAGTCAGTCACTTACATGGAACTCAAAACCGAAGAGACCCCTACATGGAGTAATATGGAGACCCTAAAGGACATCAATGATATTTAGTAGACTTGAGAGGAGGTAGGGCGAGGGTCAACTTCCTCCCTTGGCTTTGCCTTTGGTTACTAAATTGTACTTGTGATGTATTTAGACAATATGATGTGTAGCTTTTTTGACCAGACAGTTGTCGTGAATGTAATTGTCGAAGGCAAATCTCATTGTACTTGTGTGCTGCACAATAGAAATTGGAAAGTAGAATCTTCTATGCTTCCAAAGAGATGTACAAATACCTCAAAAAAATAGAACAACATCAAATCAAAAATAGTACAAAAAATGAATACATTCCTACCTGGTTCGGATTGTCTCCACCAGGTTTGGTCATGGTGTAAGATGTTTGTTGATGATATTGTGTTGGTCGATGAGAGTAGAGAAGGGTTAGATCTAAAATAGAGGTGTTAAAAGAGACTTAAGAGTCTAAAGGTTTAACAATTCAAAAATTAGTTGGACAAAAACAAACTATACGAAATATAATTTCAACCATAAGATAAAGAGAAATGAGGTGGAGAGTGGATGTAGATGAACAAGAGATACCTAAAAGTGATAGTTTTCGATATTTAGGATCAAATATTCATCGTGACAGAGAGATTGAGAAGAATGTATAGCATAGAATTAAAATATGATGGTCAAAGCGAAGGTGTGCTTCTGAAGTACTTTGTGATTGGAAGATACATTTACAGATGAAATGAAATTTCTATAAGACAATTATAAGACCAACAATGTTTTATGGATCATAGTGTGTTTGATAATTAAGAAGCAATATGTCCAAAAAATTAATGTACCAGAAATGATAACACAAAGATGGATGAGTAGCAATACAGTGAAATATACAGAATAAGAAATGAGCATGTTCATGAAAAGTTGGAGGTGGGATCAATTGAGGATAAGATGAGAGAAAATCTTCTTAGGTGGTTTGAACATGTGCACCATAGACCAATAGATGTGTCAATGATGTTAAGCGATAAGATAGTAGAAAGGAGCAGTTGGGACTAGAGATTGGCCTAAACAAACTTGTATATAGATAGGTTTTAAAAAAATGTCTTCTGATCAGTGCTTGGCATCGATGAATCGGAAGAGTGCGCAGAAGCTCTTCTTACAAAACGATGTCTTCTGATATACGGAACATAATGTATAGAATAGTGTAACTCAGTGGTACCAGTGAGATTGTAAGCAAAGTCGACATGTTCGATTGTAAGCCTAAATGGCAAGTATATATTCAGTTGGCTATTAAAGAATCTTGTAATATGTTGTAAACTCTGTATTCAGCTGCAAGTCTTGTAATCTATTACAATTATCGATAAAGAGATACATTTTTGCATATCTTGTTGTGACTTCAATTTATCTACTTGGTTTTGCTGTGCTGTCGTTATTTTCTGAGAAATACAAGAAACTGTAATGGTTTTGCCTTGTACAAGTGCAATCTAGACTTGTACCGCATCACGCCCAGTGGCTAGTTTTCGATCCTCCGGAATTGGGACGTGACATTGCGCTTTTGAGTCTCCAAAGCATTGCGCTTTTGGCCGATAAGGCACTACGCTTCTTGTGACGTTCGAGTCACTGCGCTTTTGGGGCAGTGCCGAGTCAACGACTTCATTAATTCTTACCGCTTTTACGGGGCTAGAGATTGGCCTAGAGCTTAGGTGGTTTAAACATGTGCACATAGACCAATATATGTGTTAATGATGTTGAGCGATAAGATAGTAGAAAGGAGCAGTTGGGACTAGAGATTGGCCTAAACAAACTTGTATATAGATAGGTTTTTTTAAAAATGTGATTTTGTTAGCGTTAGAAGGACATAGTTGTTAAGAAAGTTAAATGGAAAAAAATGGTTCAAAAATCCGGTATAAATGCTGTTGTTGATTGGGCAGTGCATACACTTTGTATAGGTGTACACGAACATGGATGATAATGTGTCAGGACGGCCCTGACATGCTCTTAAAGTGAGTAGTGTTCTAGTATAAATTCAAATTTTTTTATTTCTGAAATATATTATAGTGCATCCCGCGCCCCTGGAACTTTTCGAGAATATGTTTTGTTCTTCGTCACCCTACCACTCAATCTTGGCTCCGTCCCTAATCGCGCTTATTTAAAACTTGTTCAATTTTTCAGTTGGGTCCAGGTAGTAAGTGGTGTGGTCCAGACCCCGCCTGAAAGTCGCCTCGATAATATCTCACTAAATCCCCCTATATCTATATAACATTACCCTAATATCCTAACCCAAAAGACTCCTAAATGTCAAAATTACCACCATTTTTCAGAGATAAAGGTACTCCTATAACTCTCATTCCTCATATTCTTGGACCCTAGGGCTCATAGGGGTCAAATTCCCTGACAGTAAAGAGTATTCTTGACCCCTAGGGCTCATAGAGGCCAAATTCCCTGACCCTAAAGACTCAATTCTCTAATCCAAATGCTTATATTTTCTAACCCTAAAGAGTTCTGAATGGCCCATCCCTGAGGACTACTGAGGCTTCTATTTTCTATCCATGAGGACTTCTGACTTATGAGGCTTCTATTTTCTGTCCCTGAGGGCTTCTGAATGGCCCTATCCCTGAGGACTTCTGAGCGATGATGACGATTATTCCCAATTAGCGCAACAAGTGTTTCCGAGGGGAGAAATCGTACTTGGAATTTTTCCTCCACCCTCCTACTCATTTACAATAAGTTTTTCTTTCTTGTTTTTTCCGGTTATCCTATATTAGGAGAACATTCGTTAATCTTTGATGATCCAATATTAAGAAAATCTTTTTGGGCTAGATTGTCAACTAGCATACTGTATTGTGTATCAATTCGTTTGCATATGGGATTGTGTATCGTGAGATATAGTAACTCTAAGAGTTTAGATCTATACTTCTAAATCCATATAGAAACATGATTTAATAAAAAATTCTAAGAAGTTTTTTATTTGTTACATCTTTACAAGTCTATCAAGTACCACATCAAGTTACTTAAGTATACATTACATGAATTAAAGTTTTAAAAAAAAAATTACACTACCTACCAGCCTATATGTACGGTATAGGATCAACTGATAATACATAACGAAATGGTAGTATATGGCATCTTAAGATATGTATCTGTGTATCTTAAGATATGTATCTGTGTATCTTAACATACAAACAACATAGGTTCCAATATGGCGAGAACTAGAACATGGATTAGAAATGCGACAATCTTTTATAAGACTTAAAATACAGATACAACATGGATATACTAACGTAGTTATATATACACATGGACACGTTACTATATACTTATTTTTAGACATTGGATCTTACTAATATAATAATGTCAATATTTATGCATGTTTAAACATTAAGACCAACGACACGTAAATGTTTTCGACACAGGAGGGTACAAAAACGCTATACAAAAATAAGACACGACAAAGTAGCGAGACAACACATACTTTGGCATAACCAATGCTTTGTCTTTAGATTGTTTGGGTCGTGTCAATATATGTGTGTACGCAATGCGGCACGGACACAACCCCGTAAATTTATGCTGTGTAACGTTTAGCGAACAGAACTCGTAAGAACTACAGATGCCTTCAAATGATAAACCATCTAAACCAGCAATACTGAATTTGGGGTGTCCTAGTGGATCCTCGTCGTGTCTGCGTCCGGTGAGCTGCGCCGGGGCGACACGGACACGGTACCGATCTTAAGTCTGGTGCCAATCCACGGAAAAAACGGAAATGATATTTTGCCCACAGGTTTCCGCCGCCACGTGGCAGCAGCCCACTGGCCCCCATGCTAGCATCGGCCCCACCTCTGAAAACCCGGACGAGAAGGCCAATGGGAAGCCGACACGTGTCCAAAAAATAAAACCGTAAATTGAGAGTGGGGAGGGGGGCTTACGGTCTTCTCGGATCTGTCCCTCTCGGCGGCGGTGCACTCGGCGCCGGTGCACATCAGACGGTGCTCGTTCTTCCAGTACAGATCTAATCAAACAATCAGCAACAAGAAAGAAAAAAATCAAACGATCGATCGATCGATCAAACAACAAATCGAAGAGGGAGAGGGAGGGAGAGAGAGTAGAGACCCATGATCTGGAAGGCGGCGAAGGGGACGATGGTGGAGGCCGGCTGGAGGAGGAGGGAGACGAGGGAGACGATCTGGGACTTGAGGAGCTTCGGCGCGGGGAGGGTCAGCAGCAGCACGATCGCCGCCTCCGCCGCCGCCACGTAGCCTAGGATCATCCACTGCAGCCCCATTGCTCTTCTTCTTCTTCTTCTTCTTCTTCTTCTTCTTCCTCTCTCTCTCTCTCTCTCTCTCTCTAAATTTATTTCTTCGGCTAAGTTTTCGTTTGATTTTTATTTGGGGATTTTCGTTGCTTAGGGAGGAAGGACGACTATAAAGCTTCTAGAATGTATGACTGCATAATATTATTATGGATGCACATTAATTAATTCCGGCCCAACTTTGTGTTAAGTTGTTGTGGGCATGTCGCATTTAACACGTGTATTGCAACCGCATACTTTTTCAATCACAAGTTTGAAATATATAACAAAAAAATTAATGTATATAAACTTGAATATAATTTTGTAAGATTTTTTTTTTGGAGATATTCTTTTTTTTATAAATATTGATATGTGCTTATTTTTTATTTTTTATTTACGTTTTAAGGCGGAAGCTTCTATTCAACTGGGCGCATGATTAAGGCCAATCGAGTTATCAGCTTCTTCATGAAGAAGTTGTCTGATACAACTCGGAAGAGAATAGGCACGAAGATGAGTATAATTAAACCATCTCCAATGGTGATTTCTAAAATTGAGTTGTTATCCTACTTGGCATTATACTTTAAGGAGATTTTTATCCTAGTTGAAAGAGTTTTTACATAGAAATTGTAGACATATAAAAATGTTCTCCAATGGTTCTCCATTTCTATCCTATGTGTCACATAGTAAAATGATCAATTTAATGGTGTGGGGCCCAATAATAATTGTCATGAGAGAGGGGGGAATTTCTATGAGAGTTTGTAGAAACCCTCTTAGACCATCTCCAATGGTGATTTCTAAAATTGAGTTCTTATCCTACTTGGCATGGTACTTTAATGAGATTTATATCCTAGTTGGAAGAGTTTCTACATAGAAATTATAGACGTACAAAAATACTCTCCAATGGTTCTCCATTTCTATCCTGTGTCACATAGTAAAAGGACCAATTTAATGGTGTGGGGCCCAATAATAATTGTCATGAGAGATAGGAGAATTTCTATGAGAGTTTCTACATGTAGAAACCCTCCTAGAAAGTTTCCATCCTACATCATTGCCACCTAGGATAGAAATGGTGATAGAAATCACCATTGGGAGAATTTTTTTTCTAAAATGGATTTCTTACATAGAAATAGGGAAGATAGAAACCCCCATTGGAGATGGTCTTAGAAAGTTTTCATCCTACATCATTGCCACCTAGGATAGAAATGGTGATAGAAATCACCATTGGGAGAAATTTTTTCTAAAATGGATTTCTTCCATAGAAATAGGGAAGATAGAAACCCCCATTGGAGATGGTCTTATGGAGACTAAACACTGCTAATTTATGAGCAACTCTATTGCCAGTTCGCCTTGCAAAGGAGTACGCTGGTTGCCTCTCAAGCTGCTGGAAAGTGTCCCGAATCTCCAACGTCCTGGAGTTTCCACGACTTTGGAAATAGGTAGTTCAAAATTTTAAAAATTTACATCTCCATTTTTTGTTTACAAAGGGATATAAATATTAATTAATTTAGTTTTCGTTTAATACCATTTCATTAATTTCATGATGATTCACATATTTGGAATAGAAGTTGTAAATTTGAAAATAAAAAGAGGGTATAACCGTCCAAACAAAATAGTCAAACATCATTCCTAGAAAAGCAAATCTATTCCCAAGGGGGGAGACAAGTCAATGAGAATAGCTTTCCCACCTAAGCCCCTCTTATTCCCTCCTCATTCCCAATCCTAAACATACCAAACATGGGGTAAGGAATTCAAAACTCATTCCCAAGCCACAAAAACTTGAACCAAACGTCCCATAAAAATTCTCGTAGTCATGATCGAGTCCCCTTCGACAATGATGCTGGAATTGTCGAAGTCCTTTAGTTTGGAACTTTGCGATAAGGCTACTGTCCTTCTCATAAGT
Organism: Iris pallida; assembly: GCA_029216955.1. Taxonomy (NCBI): domain Eukaryota; kingdom Viridiplantae; phylum Streptophyta; class Magnoliopsida; order Asparagales; family Iridaceae; genus Iris; species Iris pallida. The sequence goes on from JANAVB010044419.1 coordinate 26,500,794, forward strand.
AGGGGAAGAGTGCCATGATTTTGCCGCAAGGATTAAGGAACCATTCGAGTCCCTAGCGACGGCGGCCGCTGCTATGGATGATGAGGTGGTGGCCCCATCGACGTTGATTTTAATGACTCCAGACGGGGGCGGTGACCATTGGACTTGCTTAGTGGCTTCCTGGCGCAGGGCATCAATCTGTTCTAGCTTCCTGACCTCACTGTCTTAAGGGTAAGCCTTGTACATGTAGTCGGCATGACTTAGTAGTTGTTTGACACTTGTAGCTCCGTGTCAGAATATACATACAACTTAGATGACTAATTCAGGAGATACGTTAGACGTAGTTATTATGTCATAGTTAGAAGAATTTTTTAAATTTTGTTTCTTATTGAGAATATACATACAACTTAGATGACTCGATTTTTATCCGTTATAGGTTAATGAGTTTCATAATAGTACAATGAATGAGGACTGAGTGTAAGCGCACTCGTAATGAGAATAATTTTTGGGTTATATATATATATATATATATATATATATATATATGTATATATATATATATATATTATGATTTGTATTTCGAAATTGGCCTATGTTAATAGAATTTTGGTCTCGAAATTACTGTCTATTAGCCTAAGTGAACAGCGATTTCGAAATCCAAACTCTAACATCGGTAAATTTTGAAACCCAAATTCTAATATTCATGTATATGTGAGACTCTAAAACTAAATATCCCATAATTTTTCTTCCAAAAAAGTAGTTGTCCACGTCAAATGCTATTTTCTTTTAAATTTAGCTCCAAAATTTGAATATATATATATATATATATATATATATATATATATATATATATATATATATATATATATATATATATATATTATCTTACACTATATAATGAGGCTTCAAAACGGTTCAAAAGTGAGCCGTCTAAGCCGTCGTTATATCATGGTCTATTTTATTGTAAAAAAACAAAATATGTAAAAGATTGTTAAAAAATAAAAAATTTGTCAACATGTAAAATCGAACCCAACCAAACAAGAAAAATATGTTGCACCTTAACCACATGAGTTAGAAGAGATATTAACCATAATTGAATAATATTTTTATTATACATGTAAAACACGTACATTTACTAGTCTTACACTATATAATGAGGCTTCAAAACGACTCAAAAGTGAGCCGTCTAAGCCGTCATTATATCACGGTCCATTTTATTTTAAAAAAAATAAATTTTGTAAATGCACGTGCATTTACTAGTATATATCACGGTCCATTTTATACGTGCAAAGCACGTGCATTTTATATGTGCATTATATCACGCTCCATTTTATACGTGCAAAGCACGTACATTTACTAGTATATATAAAGGGGCTTAAAACGGCTCCAAATTAAGCCGTCTAAACCGTGTATATCATCAACCAATAAATTTTAAAAAATGAAGATAAAAGTTCAAAACTAACTACATTTTTTATATTCTGTGGATAACGGAACCCTCTCCTTACGTAAAAAATTAAACTCTCTCCTCGAGTAAAAAAATAAAAAATCACCCGATACTATAATATATTTTATAAATATGTTTAAACTAACTACATAATATTATCTAATTAAATACATATCCATAATTTTAAAAAACAATCATAACAAATCATATTAAATTATATTTAAAATATTTTATATAATTTAATTTTTTATATACTTTATTAATAATATTATTTATTTATTTTATAAGTACAGTGCAGACGTGAGAGAGAGAGACCGATTCCCACTCTTAAGCATTTACAAATGTTTTCGAAAATAACAGCTATTGAATTATTATTTTTAGCCCTACAAATTAGTTCAAAATCTCTTAAAAAATTGAGTACTATAAAGATCTTAATATATATAGTAAGAAAGGACATATCCAATGACTACTAATTTTTCAAAATATTTCATAATGCTTTAGAGCAGATATCCGGTTCTCTTGTAAGATTTTATATATATATAAATATATATATATATATATATATATATATATATATATATATATATATATATATATATATATATTCTTTGAAAGGAAAACATTTATTAAAAAATATTTTAAATTAAATATATCAAGATAATGTTATTTTATGATATTGTAAAAGATTGTACAAAAGTATATATATCTTATATTAAGTCTATATTATATGGACTACGAACGAAGTCAATGCTACATTATTATCCATAATTAAACTCTTTATTTTAAGAGGAAGAGGAAGAGGATCTCATAGACTAGTAATATTATTTCATTCCATGAAAACTTTTTTTTATATAAATATTACATGTCGATAATAAGATTCTTCTATAAATTTTATATCAAAATATTTTATCCATAGGAATATATAATATTTAACAATATTGTGATTGATGATGCATCAGACCTAGACCTGTCAATGGATAGTCGAAAATTCGAATCCGATCCGATTCCGTATCCGAACTTTCGGATATTTTTCGAAATTTCGGATATCGGATTCGGATATCCGAATATTTTTCGGATATTATCCATTTTCGGATACGAATTCGGATATTAAGATATTCAAATCCGTTAATATCCGATCCGACTTTAAATTGCAAATTTCGGATATTGAATTCGGATATCTGATTCGGATATCCAAAATTTTATATATATAATAGTATAATGTATATGTAATATATATTAATTAATAGAGAAGATTAAAGTATTTTATTCTCAACTGACTTTTACATAAATTAATTACAATATAATTTATATATAATAGTAATATATATCAATTACAATTTACAACAGAAGAAGAAAGGACTCAAATATGGAGAGAAATTGAATTTGGTTTTCGGATATTCGGATAATAACTAAACTTCTAATATTTCGGATTTCGGATATTCGGATAATAACTAAATTTTTAATATTTCGGATTTCGGATATTCGAATACTAGCATTCGAATTTTTTAGCTAATCGGATCGGATATTATCCGATATCCGTTAAACTAGACAGATACGAATTCGGAGTGTCAAAAGAGATATCCGTTCGGATATCGGATCGGATTCGGATATTACAAAAAAAAATTCGGATACGGATATTGTCCTGTCAGTACCGATAAACATCCGTTGACACCCCTAATCAGACCCTTCCTCAAATTATATATGTTTTCATAAAGCCCAGGTGGGACAATGCCCACCATGAGATGGACCCAAGAAGCCCTAAGCCCACAGCGAACTATCAGCATTGAACTATTACTACCAGTACACGAGCTGGGCCGGCCCGAAGGATTGGGTTGTCCTAACCGGAGCTAATTTTGGTTGCCCCTTGATCCTTAATGTGAGTCGGTCCTAGTGGTCATCCGTGACCCTAACCTTTGGTGGGATCACGCTGTGCCTTGGGGGTTGCCATAACAGAGGAGGTTTGCCCAAGCCCCCAAGTCTTGTCCGACTTATCCCAGGTCCAACCTTATACACGAGATGGGGCTAGCATGATTTTTGTATCTAACGAGTCGGTTTGTTCCGAAAATTCAAAGGTGGACCCTTGTGGCATTTTTTAATATTCTTTATTATAAATCACGAGCATTACATATATTTAAAAATAACTGGAATAAATAAATAAAAGCTATTTAATTTCTTTTCTTTTCTTCTTCTATATGTAACAACTTATATTAAGTTTAATGAACAATTAAACCTATATGAGGATATTTTTAAAAAAAAACTTTTATGGTGAAACCTATTTTTCTTACTATATAATAGTATAGGTAATGCTTGTTTGTGGGCTTTCAAACTTTATTGGGCTATATCCATCACTAAGTTTTTCAAGAAGTAGACATTATATAGAATCGGGCTGCCCTATATATGGGTCCCTACTCCTAAGAGCCATTTGGCACGCGGATTACCATATTTTCGATAATTTTATATTGTTTAATAAATTATTTGGACATTAATTTTTAATGTATTTATATTTACTGTATTTTATATGACACATAATATTTTTGAAAATATACAATTTATGTATAATAAATAAAATGAAAGAAATGTAATTTTTTTAGTTTTTTCCCCTTCTTCTCAATTTCCCATCTTACAAAGACAATACTACTAATAATCTAACCGGGTTAGGTAGATTTTGTCTAGTCGGATGCGACCGGTCCGTAAATGTGCCTCGATTCGGACACAAGATCTGAGAAGTTACCCTCGTCTTGTGTGTGCGGTCGAGCGGGTGCGACCGGTCCGTGAACGTCCCTTATCCAGTGCACGATCGAAATGGTGCCAGTGTTGACAGAGATAATGACAATGATGAAATGTCGTGAGAACGTGCGGACGTCCCACCCACGATTTCACAACAACAGAGATTTGATGAACGTGGTATAATCTGAGTCTGCACGGGAAGAGAAAAAAAAAACGTGTTTAGTCGGGTCGAGTTTGTCTATGTGTATGTCTCGACGGTTCGGAACAAGTTTTTGTCATGTCCAGTCTAGGTCAATCTGATTCGTTGAATTTCGATACGAGTTGGGTCGGGTGAGATAACATAGGTCTACTCGGGTCAATGTCATTTTTATAGTTTCATATTGGCTTCATCTCGGGGGGGGGGGGGGGGGGGGGGGGGGGGGGGGGGGGGGGTTCCGGTTAAATGTTATTACCATAATTGCTTGAGACAGGGCCTGTCCTTAATAATTGAAGGCCCTGTGCGAATTTTAAAATGTGGCCCTAAATTTTTTATTCATATTTTTTAATATATTATTATGTCTTTATCAAAATCTCTAGAGATGCTCTTGATTGTATATTATAACTGAATCTATAGGTAGTTACTAAATAAAATAACTAAAGCTTAAATTATCTATATGCATTAGGGGTGTGCATCGGTCGGTGGTCGACCTATTTGGTCCAAATCGAAGTCGAACCGAAGTTGATCGGTTTGAAAATAAACAAAACCGAACCAAACCAACCAAATGGTCGGTTCGATTTTGAAACCGACCGACTTGGTTCGGTTTGGATTGGTTCGACTTGGTCGGTTTTGATCACATAAAAAAATGGACTGTATGTTTTTTTTTCTTTTGTGAAACCTTAGTCAACTTGTACTTTGCAACAGTAAATACAATTCAGCAGCTTCAATTCAACTTGCGCTTTGCAGGTGTAAAAAAATGTCAATTATACATATAAAAAATTATATACATTCAACCAAAAGCTCCTTTCATGTGCACAGGAGCAATTAGAAAAGAATAGGAGCCGCAAGCACTCCTCTTTGAGACTAGAGAGAGAGAGAGAGCTCTTTCAACTTCAACTTGATAAATGGCTGTGATGTGAATAAATGAACCAAACCGGTATAATACAACCCAATGAACCCATACCCAACCGGTCAATCCTAATTATTTAACAAGGATTTGGTTCGGTTCGGTTCGATTTAGTCGATTTTTGGCACAACCAAACCGTGAACCGAACCGAACCGGTCGGTTTCAAAAAAATTGAAGCCAAACCAAACTAACTGAACCATCGATTCGGTTTAAAACCAATCGATTCGGTTTGGCTTGGTTCGATTTGATCGGTTTGACTTAATTGTGCACAGCCCTAATATGCATAGTATAATAAAGATGTTTTAGATAGAAGACGTACTGACCGTTAAATTGTCTAAATCTGGCCTCAAATTTTTCTGTTGATGAAAACATATAATAAAATGAATAACGATCAATACCCAAATGAGAAGTAATATGTAATTACACAATTTAGAGCCTCCAAGACCTGAGCAGGGCCAATCCAGGGCATGGACGAGGTGGGCGACCGTCATGGGCTCCAAATTTTGGAAGTCCCGTAATTTTACAATAGACTAGGTATATCAAAAAAAAAAAAAATTAAAGACCCAATCTGGAAGCAACAAAAAAGCCAGGCTCCAATCGAAAAAAAAATGATAGCTTGATTGATAATTTTGATAGCTTTGATGATTTTGCGTGTAAAAATGCTAAAAAAATTTATTTATGTGAGAAAAATGGCCCAAATTTTAGATATTGTCATAGGTCCCGTAAATCATCGGACCGGCTATGGATCAGAGTCACCTGATGCAAGACCAAGAGCTCCGGTCTTCGACATCATTATTTCTTAAATAAATACTAAGCCTGCACATCCAAATTCTTAAATATATATATATATATATATATATATATATATATATATATATATATATATATATATATATATAATCTGATCATTATTGTAGAAAATAAATTCATCTAACAATTGAGGGATCTTTAGAAATAAAATAGTAATTAACACACTGGTCTGAGCAATATCTTTAAGAAATCCTAATTTTTTTTGTATGATTATAAATATGAATCTTAGAATCAGTAGAGAATGGATCCAAGAATTGGAGGTCTTGAAGGGATTGTAGAGTAGGAATTGAGGAAGAAATGTAATAACTTGAAATTCAAAATTATAAAACTAACCCTAATATTTTTTTTGAGGCCCCCAAAATTGGAGGTCCTGTGCGGCCGCACTATTTGCACAGCCCCAGGGCCGGCCCTGGCTTGAGATTTTATGATCAAGAAAAGTAGATCGAAACATCATGCTATTTATTATTTTTTCAAAGATTTGGTTAATGTGAAGAAGTGTGCGTTGACTTGAAAAAACAAGAAGAGTAGAAAACATATTTGGAAAAAAAAGGGTTATTTAGTTTTAGGGTCTCACATATATATGAATATTAGAGTTCAGAACTTGAAATTGACCGATGTTAGAATTCGGGTCTCGAAATCATTGTTCATTAGCCTACATGAATAGTAATTTTGAGACTCAAACTTTAACATTGGTCAATTTCGAAACACAAATCCAAATATCCATGTAAATATGAGACCCTTGAACTAAATACCCAAAAAAAACTCTGCATGCTTTTAAAAGCTATCCTCGATTAAACTTTTTTTTTTAATTGATAAGCCACGTTCTCGATAAGCAATACCATAGTTTAATTACCAAAATTAATATATATAAATATATACTTCCTTAATCCTTTCCTACATGATGAAATAAAATTTGAAAGAAATGTTAATATTCATCTTTCTAGATATTAAATCATAAATAGATATAAAAAAATGACATAGTTTGTAGGGTTATTTAATTTTAGCATGTATATGGATATTAGGGTTTGGATCTCGAAATTGGCCGATGTTAGAATTTGGGCATCGAAATCACTATTCATTAGGCTACGTGAACAGCGATTTCGAGACCAAAACTCTAACATCGATCAATTTTGAGACCCCTATCCTAATATCTATATATATGTGAGACCATAAAACTAAATATATCTAGTTTTTAACATGAGAACTGCCAAATGCAATAACAACAAAAATAGGAGAGTATTTTTATACACGACTACATAATTAAGTATTGCTTATACTAAAACAAATTAATTATGCACAAGTAACTACCTCCTATTAGTTTGAGCATCTTGTCAAATCGATTTCCATTTGTAAATTTCTCAAATTAGTGGTTTTGTATGCTTACGAAGGATGTTTCATTTCGACCAATATTGATTAGTTGTCAGCAATATTATTCAAAACCCAAAACATTTAGTTATGTATACGTATTTGTATACATCGCTTTATAACAAAGTATATAACAACCATATTAATAGAAGGAAATTGAATCTAGCAGAAGTGTAGCATATTTGTGACAACACTATCTTTTGTGTTTGCGTGTGAGTGTGTGACACAAGAGGTGTTAATTTAAGTGGTTAGTACAAGATATGATTTTTCTAGTGGGCAAGATTTAATTCCATAATAAATAATTTTTTTCTCACCAATTTAACAGAAGAATTGTTTTCGAGTTTAGCGTAAAAGTTTTTTATGCGGAGATGCAATTGTATGGTTCCACAGAGACGCAGTACCGCAACACCGATGCTTTGTATAAGCGTCGTTTATCTTTGTTGAAGTTGTTTATAACTGTTCTATTAGTAGAGAGTTACTACTAGTAACTGTCGTTTTTAATTAAGGTCTCATTTGGTTCGCGGAAAGCAAAGGAAAGAAAATTGATTCTTTGATATTTTCTTTCATTTAAAAAATTATAATTCTAATCAATTTTTTTTAATTCAAGAAAATTGTAAGGGAAAGTAAATAATTAGAGGGGGAAATGAATCATTAGATTAGTGGGAGGAACAATTTCCCTCTCTATTTTTCCTCCTCTTGGGAATCAAATTTATGTTCTCCTCGTTTCCTTTGACATCTAAACAAAGAAAAAGAATCACTTTTCTTTCCAATGCTACAATTTTGCGAACCAAACGTGGCCTAAGAAGTTACTCATTGGTCTTCCGCCCATGTCTTCAGTGGGTGTTTATCACTTTCAAGAATTGCTCCCCTTTTTAAGCTGTTGCTCCAACACTTGGTGCTCAAATAATAGAGAGAACCCTCTGACAATATCTTAGTATTATTTTTGGTTCTGATTGTCTTTGTTATGCACGTCAGTGTTCTGTCTGAGAGAATAGTGGTGACTTAGGACAAGTGTTTCAGAAGTTCTTTCTAACTTGTTGGTTCACGGGAGTGGATCGAACTGGAGACTATTGAATCTCGCTTTGAGCAACTATGATCCCACTCATCCCAGTAGACCGATTTGCTAATTATGTTAGCGCTGAATCCAACAGGTTAATTCAGTTATCTTTCTTTACCAATTTTTTTTGTTTTTAACGACTTTGACTATTGTCATTTATATTAATAATTTTAATCGCTCTCAATTTCTCTTAACGACTTTGACTTGCATTCAATAAATAAAGTAGTCTTCACATGCTTAGGGGATTTGCAAGAATAAAACAAACAACAAAAGTATCATATAGCCAACAATCAACTTGTAAACAAATTGAGAGCATGTAATCTGAACTCTAGGTCGACTAATATGATATACAAAAATAAGTTATCAAGAGAGGAACTAATTTCAGAATTAAGTGTACCAACCGTATTGAGACACATCATCTCCATGAAAGTAAGTAATGTAATCTTTAAGTTAAACATAACCTAACCATTAAGTAATGGAAGCAGTTATAAGGAAGTAGACAAAAGTATACTTGTGTCCTATTTGTCCTTGTGATCAACTATCAATATCATTGTACTGACTTACAATCAGTCTTCAAATGTGTTTTTAAGGAATTTAGATAATTAATAAGGACACTTCTATTCTATTTTGTTGGAATTAGGGGTGCAACTCGGACGGGTTGGATCGGACTTAAGATCAACCTGAGTCCAACCCGATAAATCATAAGCCTAGTTCGAGCCCAAGTCCGGCCCGACCTCGGTTTCAACATATGAAGCCCAAGACCAGGTCCGGAGGATCGAATTTGGCTCGGAATGAACTTGGGTTGGGTCGGATCCATCGGATTTATCGGACTCTAATATACTAACTGAAACAATTTTAAACAAAGTAATATTAAACACATAACTAAATAGCAATTAAGTCTTGATCATTATAAAATACAACTGAAATAAGATTTAGGATAAGGAGTTGAAGAGTTTGGGTAAAGAAGTTTAGGATTTAAACTTTTTATTTAAGAAGTATATATATATATATATATATATATATATATATATATATATATATATATATATATATATAGAGAGAGAGAGAGAGAGAGAGAGAGAGAGAGAGGATGAGGAGGTAAGGTGTCACCCTATGGAGGGTGGCTACATGTCACCTCCCTATGCTATCGTCATGCACCAAAGTGCATGATGATAGCATGGGAGGGTGACATGGTGCCACTCACGGTACCTCACCTCCCTTATTCTCTCTCTCTCTCTCTCTCTCTCTCTCTCTCTCTCTCTCTCTCTCTCTCTATATATATATATATATATATATATATATATATATAAGTCGGGTTTCGGGTTCTTCGGGTAACCCGACATATATCCCGAGCCCAACCCAATTTATGATCGGGTTCAAATATTTGAACCCAAATCCGAGCCCGAATCCGAGTATCTTCAACCATAATCCGACCCATTAACGGGTTTATCCAATCGGACTCGGGTTTAGCCCACCCAAGTTGCACCCCTAGTTGGAATGTGTTGGAATGTTTCGTGATCGTCAATTTATGTGTCGTCACGTTGCGGTTTTTCATTGACTTTCGATTTTTTAGGAGGTAGAGTTGGACGCTAGCAGAGGACCAATAGGCTGTTGCCACATGACGACAGGCCACTTGACAATTGTGAAACATGCGGACAAAACATTATTTTCGAATTAATTAAACACTTAAGTTTAGAACCATAGTCAACTATATGAGTTCCATGGGATACAATAAACCAGAGAGAGCATGATCTTTGATCTAGTTTATAGGATGCTTCTTATTTGCAAGGTGATGATAGCTTATTTATTTAGTTTATTGATATATTTTTATCTGCCTCTAATTTACGAATAAAAAACAAAAAAAAAAACAAAGGTTGGAAGATTTTGTATTATACATTATAAAAAGCATCATTAGCAAGGCCCATTTCAATTTCTAGATTCTAGATTTAGAATGTAGGAGCTCATTTTGTAGAATAATATGACTTATCCTATGTTTCAATTTCTAGATTTTCAGGTCCAACCCATCCACATAAGCTAGGTTGGGACTTAGGAATTTTAGAATCTCAAGAAGAAAAAATATTAAAAAAAAAATGTAGAAAATTATTTTGTAGAATAGTAAGTCTCAATTTAGAGCCAAATTCTAGATTTACATTTTTTTTTTTCCTAAAATTATTTTTTACCACACAATCTTTATGCCCAAATCTCATTTTATCATTTTCTACCATTTTCATACAAACCCAACCAATTCTAAATTTACTTTTATTTCGTTGAACCCAAGTGACCACTGTGGTCAGCGGGTGGGGCATAAAAGCTCTGGCTGGATGGCGGAAGATAAGTCGATGGAGCAACGGGAGCGTATTATTCCTTCCATTTATGGTGGAAGTTAGGTGATAGTGGGCCTAAAAGGCATACAATGCAGCGTGCACAAAAATTCTGAGTGTTACGTCGGACACAGTAAAGAAAATGTTTACCTTTATTTCAAAATTTTGGGTCTCGAGATGAAATATTGAGCATCATCTTTTAATGATGCTCTTACTAATGAGCATGATTAGTAAGGCACATCCAATAATCTTGACTCTTGTGGTTACCGAGAAGAGGTATATATAAGACCATGACTGGGTGACGGAATATCAGTGGATCGAGCTACGGGGGCGTATTATTCCTTCCATTTATTTGGTAGAAGTTGAGAGGGGGGGGGGGCAGTGGGCCCAACCGACATGCAATGCAACATACACGAAGTCTCATGCATATCGTCGGACATATAAAAAAAAGAATCTAGATTCAGAATTTAGAAGCTAAGTTTGTTGAATAGTAAGACCCATCCAAAATTCCAATTTCTATATTTTTAGACCCAACCCACCCACGAGAGCTATAAATCGGGCTTGATAATTTCTAGACTTAGAATGAAAGAAATTATTTTGTATAATAGTGGTCATCTAAACAAGAAGAGAGAAACTTATTTTCCTTCACCTCCATTTTCTTTCCTCTTAAATTTTCATCTCTCTTTCTTAGGAAAACTTACAACCATAAGTTGTTGTAACAACTTACAACAGCCACGTGGCGGCCTTCCAATGGAAGTGGGAGAGAGAGGGAAGATTCGGTAGGCCCATGTCAGCAGGGTAGAGCGGGGCTATAAGATGATTGTCGGTCTTTGGTTGTAAATTTAGCATTTTTCTTCTTATAAAGTTTTCAAACACATAGTGAAAATTAAGGATGAGCGATCCGTTTATTCAGTTTCAACCGAATCGAAATGGTCAAAATCGAATAAACCCGAAATTAGCCAAAATCGAACTTGACCGAACCGAATTAAAATCGTGGTTAAATGATATTTAAAATTATAATTTTTTATACACAAATTTGTTCTATATTCGTATAAAGTTAAATTATTTGTTAAATTACCAAAGTTTGTTTTCTAAATACATAAATAGAATTGTTGTTTTTAAAATATACATATTTTTATTATAGTATATGTATAACTAAAAATATTTATGTAATTGTACAAGTATTATTCAATTTTATAAATCTAAATTGAAACCGAAATCAAATAATTTTTTTAAAATTTTAAAAATCAAAATATTTTTTTTTCCCGAACCGAATCGAATATATTTATTCAGTTTGTTTAGGTTGGATTTTGGATCCAAAATGCTCACACAGAAAGGAAATTAATTTTCTTTTATTTTCTATAGGAATGGGAAAGTAGATTCCTGTCACATTTTCTTTCCGTTGTTTGGTAAAACAAGAAAACTACCTAGGAAAGGAAAGCAAAATATAACAATGTTCCAATAATATCCTTACCTTTTAAAATAAAAATAATATTATAAAAAATAATATTAATGGTAAAATAAGTAATGGCACATGGTTACTTTTGTCATAACTTTTGTATAAATGTTGGAAAAGGAGGAGAAAAAATTAATCCTATGGATCTTGAATGAAAATATATTTCCATTAATTTTTTTTCTTGCTAAAAAATTGATTCTTAAATTTGTGGGTACAAAGAAAAAGAATAACTTTCATAGTTTCTTAAATCCGTGAACCAAACCAGACCTAAAAGTATGCTAAATTGGAGAGAGAGAGAGAGAGTTTTGGACCCTTTGGGACGTGTGAAAATGATGAGTTTGAGACTTGAGTACTATCCTGTCATTTCTTAGCTAGGTTAGGTTAGGTTAGGTTAGGTTAGGACAGGTAATGCTCCCCAACACCACACCTATTAAGGCACTGATCAGGACAAGCAATAACTGGGAAAAGAACGCTACCTAGTAGGACTGCCACGCCCTGGCTCCTGGGAACAGGCAGCTAGCGCTAGAGACACATGTGAGGGGCTATGCCATACCATCAGTAGGGCCTACTTGGATTGCGGGAGGTAGAGTCAGCATTCGCTTAATTCGGTTTAAATCGAATCGAATAATTTAAAAATTAAATTTGATTAAAATCTTTAAAAACTAAATTTGATTAAAATCGAATAAGCAAAATCAAAATCAAATTGAATTGGTCAAAACCAAATCAAATCGAACCGAGTTAAATCGATTCGATTTTTAATTTATTCGTTTATTCTCTTTTTTTTTCATTTTTTTGTTAATATATATATAGTAACTAAATATACCCAGACATATATATATATATATATATATATATATATTTATATTATATATATATATATATATATATATATATATATATATATATATATAGTAATTAAAATTTTTTATTCGGTTTTGGACCGAATCCGAAACCCAAAACCTAAATAGAAACCGAATAATTTTTTTTAGTATTTTCAAAACCGAAACCGAACCGAACCGAACCTCTTATTCGGTTCGATTCGGTTTTCGGTCCAAAACCGAATAATGCTCACCCCTAGCGGAACGTCTTCAAAAGTGTAAAAGTAGCACTTTCCACATGATGTAATGCATGTCACTTTCAATGCAATTCACTTTCCAAAATGTGTTTGGATACGTAAGATTTTGTCCTCCCGCAAGTGAGGAGTTTTAATATGTTGTGTATGGATACAGCTTAAGGCCTCGTTTGGTTCGCGGAATGGAAGGGAAAGGAAATCAATTCCTTGTCATTTTCTTTCCTTTGAAAATTTTTATTTTCCATTGATTTTCCTTTCCGATGTTTGAAAATGCCAATGAATTTGGAAAGGAAAGTGATTACTTCAATGTGGGAAAGTGATTCCTTACTTGGATGGATGGAATCACTTTCCCCCCTAATTTTTTTTCAATTGGGAATCACTTTCCTTTCCTCCTCAATTCCTTTGGCACCAAAACATAGGAAAATAATCACTTTTCTTTTCCAACCCGGAGATTCCGCGAACCAATAAGTAGGCTTACCCCAAATAAAAAATTACACACAAGTAATTAGTATTTAAAGTATATATTGGATACACGTCGAGGACGGCCAAGCTCGTTGAGGGATGCGGTGGACGGATCCCGCCGCGGGGCGGTAGACGAATCTCGCCGCGGGAGGCGATGCCAGATCTGGTCGAGCCAGATCTGATGTCATGGTCGACGACGGACCAGACGTTGTTCCTGTCGGTCGCGGTGGACTTCTCGACGTCGAGGAACTCCGGGCAGCAGCGCCAAATCCGTCATTTCTTTCCTTTTCTCTCTTCATCTCAATCTCTCCTCACTTGCAGCCCTCTTCCTCCCCTTTTGGGCTGCAAGTGAGATGTAGAGAAAATGGAGGGACAAACTCTGTTTGATGTCAGAAATCAATCAATTTCACTCCACTTAGGGGCTGTTTGGATGCCCGTGAGTGAGTGGGAAGTGGGGGCTTTTGCTGCAACTTGCTGCATCTCTCTCCTCACTTTCACAAATTCAGTGTTTGGTTGCAAGTAAAACTTGGGAGGGAGGTGGAGAATCTCTGGGTGGTAACAGTGTCTTGTCCCCCCCACCGAGTTACTTTCCACCTACACCCAAAAATGGGAGTAACTCTGGTGGAGGTGGTGGAGAGTGCGGTCACCCCATTCCACCCGCGGCTGTGGTGGTGGTGGTGGAGAGGGCGGTGGCGGCGGGAACCGGTGGAGGGGGCGGTGTGGTGGTGGAGAGGGCGGTGGAGGGGGCGGTGCGGAGGTGGTGGTGGAGAGGGCGGTGGCGGCGGGAACCGGTGGAGGGGGCGGTGTGGTGGTGGAGAGGGCGGTGGAGGGGGCGGTGCGGAGGTGGTGGTGGAGAGGGCGGTGTGGCGGTGGTGGTGGAAAGGGTGGTGGAGGGGGCGGTGCGGTGCGGTGGTGGTGGTGGAGAGGGCGGTGCGGCGGTGGTGGTGGAGGGGGCGGTGCGGTGGTGGTGGTGGAGAGGGCGGTGGAGGGGGCGGTGCGGTGGTGGTGGTGGAGAGGGCGGTGGAGGGAGCGGTGTGGTGGTGGTGGTGGTGGCCGGCCAGGAGGAGGTGGCGGTGGCCGGCCAGGCGGAGGGGACACAGAGAGAGAGAGATGAAGAAGAGTGCAGGAGAGAGAGAGAGGGGGGGGGGGGAGTTAATATAGGTATTTAATATATAATGGTAATTAGTAGCTAATTATGGCATATAATTAGCAGCTAATTATGGTACCTAATTAATTAATTTAATTTTTTTCGTTTAATTATGATAACTAATTTAATTTTTGGGGGTAACTATACCGAGGTTTACCACATCTCCAAAAAAGAGTTTCACTTTCTACTTACATAACTATCCAAACACCAAACCAATTTTTTTTTCCACTTTCACCAGACAAAAAGTAATCCATCCAAACACATTTTGGAAAGTGCCACTTGCTGCAAGTCCACGGAAACTCAACTTGCTGCAAGTGCCACTTTCACACTTTCAAAGAGTTACATCTATCCAAACAGCCCCTTACTGGGATGAACCAAACAATGAAAGTGAGTTTTTCAGAGCACTGTTGCTGCAGAAAGTACTACTTTCACTCCACCTACCTCTAACCAAACAACCCCTAAGTTAGATAAAACTTCAAATTTGGACAACTCTCTTATTTAAAACAACATCAGACTTAACGTGATCCCATAAGAGGTCGGAATCACGAATAACGCTTTAGAATGGACAAACAATAAACAACAAATATTAGTTCTGGACAGAATAATCCAATTCCGTGCACCGGGATTGCATGCCATGCCACGCCACGGCATTACATGATCCTTCTTGATTGCATTGGCTACTACTGCCAATGGAGGGACAACAAGTAGAGGAGATGGGGAGGAGTAGCTCATATAATCTTCTCATATGAGAGAGTGAAAAAAAAAAACAATTTCAAGATTAATTCTATTTTTATAGGTTTCTCATTTTCTTAAATAATTTTTTTATTCAAGAATTGTAGATACATATATTTTTTTTAATAGGCCAACCTTTCGTTGCTCTTCTAAATATCGTTTCGTTCCCAAAGGAAAATGTAAATCGATTCTTTTTTATTTTCCTTTGAGAAATTAAAATTTCAATTTATTGTTTCAGCATTTACAAATTTTTTTTTTTTTTTAAAGAGTCGATCCTTGTATGAAAAAATTATTAGATAGTCCGAACTTACCACGTGGCTTTGGTGAATGATGAGTCCGTTCAATAAGTTTTTGACGTTTGGCAAAAAAGAAAAAAAAAACTCACTTCACCTTTAAGCAACACAATCAGTTCCTTATGCAAGTGGATTTTATATATATATATATATATATATATATATATATATATATATATATATATATATATGCCAAGTGTCAAAAATTTATTGATCGGATTCACCATTCATCATGACCAGGTGGTGAGCTTGAACCATCTAATAATTTTTTCCATGAGTGATGGGAGAACCATTTTTCTTTCTCTTGGAAATTTTTTTTTTCTTGCTTATTTTTTTAGAGTGTGTTCGGAAACTTTTTTTTTGGGAGGGAAAGAAAATTTGAGGGGAAGAAAAATAAAGAAGAGTGAAATGAAAGTAAAGTCAATTTTTTCTTTTCTTGTTTGGATGACAAAAAAGTAGAGGGAGAAAAAGTAATCAATAAATTTTTGTTTGTTTGAGAAATGAAGATAAATTAATATTTAGTCATTGGTTATTCAAATCATAATTTATGCTTACCCTTTTGATGACTAATTGGGTGAATTTTCAAACAGTCCTCTCATCCCTCTTAATTTTCCTCCCACTTTTTGAAGAATTTTTTTTTTTCTACTGGGGCCCACCTAATTTTTTCTCTCACATTCTTTTTCTCTATCCCCCCCCCCCCCCCCCCCCCCCCCCCCCTCCCCCCCCTTCCCTTTCCCAAACACCATAACTTTTTATTTTTCCTTCCATTTTTTTTCTCAATTTTTCTCCCATTTTACTCCCTTCCTAAACAATATGTTAGTGATCCAAAAACAGAAAATAAATGACTTCCGTAGGCACGAAAGGGTGGTATGTATTCAAAGTAGTTCTTTATGGACTTCATTGCATTATATGAAATAAAAATCCTAATTCTAATTGATTTCGGCGATGCTACATGGACTACGGTTCTGGCCCGCAACCACGCGTTGGCCTCCCATTGGAGGGGGGTCTGAATTTTCTGAACGTGGATCCGGTGTAGTACAAGGGCGGCGAATGGAGGGTGGACACGTTGGCACGGGCACATCCACGATCCATCCTCCGGTGGGCCATTTAGCATTTTGGAATTGATTTATATGTTAATGGTGGATTCGGTGGCTTAATATAGAAAATTTATATCAATAGCTGCTAGTCTGACTAAAAGCTACAAAATAGATTCTAAGTTTCGAAAGTATTGAAACAATTGAGTAGAACAAGTTTTCTTAAGAAATAAAGCCATATATTTAAAAAGCTCAATACCATAACTAAATCAAAAATCCAACAAAACAATAAAAAGTCTTTACCCCGATTTTTTCCTAACTTAGAGATCTTATCATCTGAACTCTAGAAAATCAATAATGTTTTTATGTTGGATCATCATGGATCTAAACACTTCACCTTGGAATTGTTTGATTGTATCTCGTTTTCGGTGGAACGTTCAAATGAGAGGTGACAATGGAGTTGATAATTTAGTCTCACATCGGGTAGACGGTGGTTCGGTAGGATCATGTGGTGTAGATAATTGTAATTGGTTCAGGCCTTACATGAAAATGATCTCTTTTAAGACATGGATCCAATTCAATATCGTACCTTATGGGCCAACTCCAATTCGAGTCACACCTTCCCAACATAACATGACAATATTTTTATATTAAATGTACGTTAAGTGAGGCAAAATTTTGTTTTCTTCAGGTTATATACTCTTATATAATCGATAATGTTTTCATATTAAATGTAGGTTACGTGAGGCAATTTTTATGTATTCTTATTTGGATGAAAAATTAGTAAAAATATAAGACATTAAATACATCAAAGACGTACACATAATTATTCGAAATAGTAATGCTATTCGTACCTCTAAATTGTCCCTCCAATACATTTATACTTATATGGCAGCTGACGTGACATGTTAAATAATATTATGTGTCATCTGACATGGCCGATGACATGACAAATTTTAACCCAAAAAGTTAATTACCTAATTTTGTCCATATTAATTTAATGTTAATATTAATATTAATATTAATATTAATATTAATATTAATTAATATTAATTAATGTTAATATTAATGTAATGTTGATTTTAATGTTAATGTGAATATTAATATTGTTGTTAATGTTAACGTTAGTATTAATTTTAATGTTAACGTTAACATTAAGTTTAATGTTAATTTTATGTTAATGTTAATTAATATTAATTAATGTTAATATTAATGTAATGTTGATTTTAATGTTAATGTGAATATTAATATTGTTGTTAATGTTAACGTTAGTATTAATTTTAATGTTAATGTTAACATTAAGTTTAATGTTAATTTTATGTTAATGTTAATTTTAATTTTAAAATTTGTCACGTCAGCTTCCACATCAACATGCCACGTCAGCTGCCACGTAAGGAGGAACGATTTGTTGGTACAAATTAGAGGGACAAATAACACTATTCTATTCGAAAATAAAACACTAACAAATTTTTATATACTACATTTATTTCTTCCTTTATATGTTATTTTTTCTTTTGAACAAACAATAATATGAGACTTTAGTTAACTATGACATCCTAACTTAAAAAAAAAAGGTCAAGCTCTCTAGACTAGGGCCACGTTTGGTTTGTGAAATGAAAGAAAAAAAAATTCCTTAATATTTGTTTCTTTTATAAAATTATAATTTTTATTGATTTTTTTTTTCCTCTCCATGTTTGGTAAGGAATCACTTTTCTACATTAAAGTATTAACATTTATTTCTAATTTTTTTGACATTTCTAAATATCAGGAAAAAAAATCAATAAAATTATAAATTTTCGAAGGAAATTGATTTTCTTTCCATTATATTTTGCGAACAAAATGAGACCTTAGAGCATCTCCAACCCTATTGTGACTTTGAAAAAATGCCACATAGGAATGACAAAATTTTATTCAAAAGTTATTCTCTAATGCAATTGTCAAGTCAATTGTGAAGCTTATGTGGCAAAAATTAAAGAAGACATTGTGAAGTTGATTGTCTTGTTCTATACAATGTACTTGACAATGTCTTCTCTTCCATGTCATCAATTATGAATAAAAAATATTAGAAAAAAGAAAGAAGATGAGTAATTGTCTTAAAAGTTGCCTTGGAAGTTGAAAAAATATATTTTTTAGGCTTAATTGCACTTTGCTACCCTCAACTATTCCGCCTTTTCAACTTGATACCATAAACTTTTTTTCGTAACAAATTGGTACCTCAACTATTTTTTTTTTTCAACTTGATACCTAATTTTTCAAAAATGCCGAAAATGCCCTTCCCTCTTCCTTCTCTCCACCCCCTTCCCCACTCCGGCCGCCCCCCCTGCTCACTCCGGCCGCCCCTCCCCTGCTAGCTCCGCCCCCCCCCCCCCCGCCCCCCACCCCCCCTGCTACCTTCGGCCACCCCCTGCCCCGCCTCCCGCCCCGCCCTCCCTCCCCAGCCCCCCTCCTCCCGTGCTGCCGCGGCCTAGGGGAGAGGCGGGGGCGGGCGGGCGGCCGGAGTGAGCAGGGGGGGGGGGGCGGAGCTAGCAGGGGGGGGGGGCGGCCGGAGTGAGCAGGGGGGGCGGCTGGAGCGTGCAGGGGGGGAGGGTTAGGGGTAGGGGCATTTTAGTCCAAAATAATATCTGGGTACCAAATTGTTACAAAAAATAGTTTAGGGTACAAAGTTGAAAAATGGTAATAGTTGAGGGTAGCAAAGTGCAATTAAGCCTATTTTTTATTGTCTCCTCAATACTTTTGCATTGGAGAGAATTTTTCTATCTCATTGTCTTTTGAGATATAATTTTGCCACATAAACATGACATTGTCTTGTGGCTCATGCCACATAGGAGCCACCTAAGACTCACAACACTTAACAAGACAATATGGTTGGAGATGCTCTTATGTACTGTTTGGGAAGGGTGGAAAATGGGAGGAAGAAAAAGTTGAGGGGAAAGTGAGAGGAAAATTTTAAATGATGGTGTTTGGAAAGGGGGGAGAGAACTAGGGGTGGGCATACGGGTCCAGGATCCGCGGTTCCGACCCGGCTCGAACCGTATATTGGTCAAACGGGACGGTTCCTAAAATTTGGAAATTAAACGGGACGGGCCGGGGCGGGTCGTGTGACACTAACGGGGCGGGGCGGATCCTATTTTCAAAATAAACGGGGCCCCGAACCGACCCGTTTCTAGGAGTATGATTTTTTTTTATTTATCAATTTTGATTTTTTTCATATTATAATTTATAAATAATAGCACACGTTATTGTTTAGTAAACAAATTCTAGAAATTGGAAAAACATCATACTTGTTTTGTTCTTCTAGATAATAGAACATGTGTAAATGTTTACTATTCTATAATTTTTTGAATTTTTTTTGGATCCGTTTGGACCCGCGGTTCGGCTCGGTTTGGACCCGTTTCGAACGGGTCGAATCCGTACCGGTTTCAATAATTTTTGGATCCGTCCCGCCCCGCCCCGCCAATTAACGGGTCCGATCCGGATCCATAAAATTTGGACCCGGCCCGACCCGTGCCCATCCCTAGAGAGAACATGGGGGAGAAAAATTTGAGAGAAAAAAGTAGGTGGGTCCCACCAAAAAATTTTTCTCCCAAATGTGGGAGGAAAATGGAGAGAGATGAGAGGAATTTGAGTGAATTTACCCCACCACCCCTCAAAAAGTTAATATTAAATCATCATTTGAGAATACCAAGGAGGAAATAGTAATTATACCTATATCCATAAACAAATAAAAAAAAATTTAAACTTTTCCTTCCCCTACTTTTTGTCCATCCAAACAAAGGAAGAAAAAAATAACTTTCCTCTATTTTCCTTCCCCTCCATTTTTCTTCCCCTCAAATTTTTCTCTCCCTCCTCCCAAATGTTCCCAAACACAGTGTTAGAGTGGACACCCGAAGAAGTTGACAAGGTTCGACCCCCAGTTGTGTGTGTGGGCGCGCGTGTAATTTCAAAAGAAAAAAAACTTTAAAAAAAAAATGGTGTTAATAATGGTCAAGTCAAGGTAACTTTATTCATTAATGGGATATAAAAAAGTTATACCTATGATTTTATCACAGCCACTAACTATTACCACCAACTTAAAATTACTCATCATTACCACCACCCATTCCCAACAGGGCGGTGACCACACCGCCGGACATACGGAATCTCGAAAAACCCAACGGCCTTCCACATAATGACAAGCCAGTCCCGCCCTATTTGCCCAACCGATAACCTTCCCACTGTCAGAGCACGCCTATGTCGGGACCGAGACGCAATTGTCAGAAAACACCAGGGGCAAGAACGTCCTTTCGCGCGCCTCCGAACTTCGTCAACCCGCGGCCGGACGGAAAAAGCCCCTAACCAACTCCCGCCAATAGTAACTTTAATCCCGACCTTATTTACGAAACTGCCCCTCCGGTGCGACGCGAGTGTCGGTGTCGGCTAGTTGGGGTAGTTTGGTAGTTTGTTGCTTTCTCATGTGATCCACTTCCGCCCGGTCACTGTCGGAGAGATCTCGGAGAGCGATTCCCCTCTCTCTCTCTCTCTCTCTTTCTGTCAGAAGCCCTAACCCTAACTTAGCCATTATAGCCAATTGCTTCCCGAACCCTAAAATTTCGCCGAGGAATCGGAGGAGGAGAGAGCCCGAAGGAAACGCTAATAATGGCGGATGGCGGCGGGTCGAGTAAGATTAGGTTCGAGTCGCCCTAGCTGTACTGGAGAGAAGAAACAAGGACTAGAGCCGCCATTTTCTGTTCCTGCAAAAAAAAAAAAAAAAAAAAAAAAACCCCTAATTTTTCGGCGACGGATCGAGGAAGCTGAAGAAGAAGGAAGAAGGAGAAGGAGGAGTAAAGTTGTCATTTTTCTTACTTGGTTTGGCGTCTAGAATAGTCCGAAAGGAGGAGAGAATAAAATAGTTGGGGATAATATTAATTATTTGGCAGCGTATCTTTATAAAATCCAGGAATTTGATTCACTCTCGCTTCGGGAAAGGGATTTGTCGAGAATAATTCATCTCCTCTTTTAACCATCATCTTCTTCTTGTCGCTCTCCCCCTCGTTGCCAGCTCAAGAAGTTGTACTTACTTTAATGGCGCGTGCTCGATTCTGTCTCCATGATTATAAATTGAGCTGTTGAGAAGAGTCTTAGTTTAGTTTAGTTCACTGAAGTTTACTTCTTTTGAGAGAAAGAGGGAGTCTTTAGCTGAACCTAAAGCCTCAGAGTGATGTAATTGTTCTGGACTTGTGGAATGTGAGAGGAAAGTTGGTGTCTTGAGCGATGGGTTCGGAGATGGCCGCAGGAGGGGGAGGGGGAGGGGGGAGGTGGTGGCGGAACCGGACGGTGATCACGGTGATGTACATGGTGTTCACGGTGGTGGCGTGCATCGGGACGCACTGGTACTTCGTGTCGAGGAGCGGCAAGATGGCCGAGGAGAGGCTGGTGACGATGTGCGATGAGAGGATGAGGATGCTGCAGGACCAGTTCGCGGTCAGCGTCAAGCACGTCCATGCGCTCGCGATCCTGGTCTCCACCTTCCATTTCCAGAAGCAGCCTTCCGCCATGGATCAGGTCATAGTTTCCGAGTTAGTTGCTTCGCGCCTATTTGTAGCATTTTTGCTTTTGCTCAATTGGTTAGTTATCGAGTAATAATTAGTTGAAGTCTATGCTGCATGGACACCGACAAAACACCAGAGCTGGTGTCTTGGCTTGTATTATGATATTATCCTGGTTTGCTAATTCTGTTGAAGATACTGATTTCCAGTACACTAAACAATCATTTATTCCATAAATTGTCAAATCTGTTATTTGTGTTGATTACTTGCTTCAGGTACCATGGAACTGCCCTGTTTGCTAATGAGAAGAGTAACTGAGATACTTCTGTGTTAATCCAAGGATTGTTTGGGTTTCCTCCATTTGGATTGTTCATGTTATAATGAACTGATTTTGCATTTAGGGTTATTTACAGTGACATCTCATATGTTTTGTGTTTACTAAGCCGACTTCCCCTAGTTTAAAAATAAATACACTGACACCCCCTGTCATTTATATATTTTTTAAAGTATGGGTGGTCAGTGTAAAATTATTTACATAAATTATAAAACTTAGGGGTGGTCCGTATATTTAACACAAAACACAGGGGGTGTCGGTGTATTTATTTTCAAACTAGGGAGTGTCTGCGTAATAAACACAAAACATAGGGGATGTCAGTGTAAATAACCCTTGTATTTAACATACAGTATTACGGTTTGATTTGTCTGTTGTTTTGGGTTTGTTTCACCTGAGATGACACATATTTTAGTTGCCTAGTTGTTATATGGTAACCTGGAAGATAGGATGTGGGCACTTTTCTGTGTTATTTTCAATAATTACAAGAGTGGTTTCTGGTTTGTATTATATATGCATCCTCGAGGATGCGGGTTCGAGTCGCAGGAGTAGTCTCTCCATATATACGGCCCAGAATATATACGGGGGTTAGGCATGTACACATTTGACACTAGATGCTGCACAAACAGAAGTCTCGTGGCACCGGGATTCCCTTTTCCTAACTCTGTTATCCAACGTTAAGTCTAAACAAATACCCAAGTTAAAACAAGTTTGTATGTTACACATTGCAAGGGGAAGAAATAAGTACAATGGTGTCCGGAATTGCGACCCATTTCTCCCACTTAGCTACTCTTGTATGTGATTCCTCCGTAGAGAAGAAATTTCGTGATCCTAATCGATTAAACTAGGGTTTATGGCATCCCTAACATGAAATCCTGGATCGTCATAGAGAGCTATTAGGTTTATGTCAGGACAAAAGAAAATGAGAATAATGCGAAAAATGTAGTTTTTGTTAACTAGCAAGCTCTTGCCTTTTGAGTTAGAATCCAAGAAAAGTGCTTTAATTGCAGATGAGGTTTAACTTTCCCTTTATAGATAGGACAACCACCAATATCTACTAGGTTTAGGATTAGGATCAAGTAATCCCCTAGTGACCCAAGTCAAAGCCCCTAACTTATCTTAAGTACTTTCCATAAAAGAAGGATTTTTAAAAAGGAATACTAATTACAATCCAAAAAATTAGGAATGATAACCATATTCCCCATAATTAGGAATAGTAACTTTAGATGTTTCTTCGCTATGTTCGACGTAATATGCCTATAGGTGCCCATTTTAGACACAGGTGATTCAGGAACAAGCTAAATTTCATTCTCCACGTACTTCTTCAGTGATAGCCCATTGGATTATTGGAATAAGTCTCCTTGTTGTATTATCAGGTGATACATATTGTATCGCACGATATAAAAAATTATATCATAACATAAATTGTCCTTCTCGTATTGTTTAACAAATTGTTGAAGTTTTTAGGTTGTATTGTACTGTATGTAAGTTACGTATCATGTATCGTAAGATGCTGACAAACGACAAAGATTGCTAGATCAAAAAAGTTGGGAGTTTTGAGGATAGAACCCAAACAAGAGAAGTTGATCAAGATCAATAAGTGTGCACCATAAGGAGCATCAGTAGACCTATTTGCTTTCGTAGAGTCCATCACGCATAACAACATGAATCAGGTGGATAATCAAAGCAATAAGAGCTCTTTAAACTAGTTTTTACTACTTGACTGGTTTTATAAGAGCATACCTTGTTTTTGATCGACATTTTTTGGCGATAGTGTCTTCTCTTTATGCTGCAATCTTTTAGTTTTTCTCAGGTATCATGTGAATTTTCTTTCAGGTGACCTTTGCACATTACACAGAACAGACCGCATTTGAGCGCCCATTGTTAAACGGGGTTGCATATGCCCAACGAGTTGTTCACTCCGACAGAGAGAATTTTGAGAATCAGCAGGGCTGGACCATCAAGACCATGAAAAGGGAACCATCACCAGTTCAAGATGAGTATGCCCCTGTGATTTTTTCCCAGGAGACTGTCTCCTATATTGAAGCCCTGGATATGATGTCTGGAGAGGTATATCTTTGAATTTCTGACTTGGAACTCACTCCTCTCGCCTTAGCTGTTCTTCTATTCAATTTCTACTAGTGCTCAAAGTGCTTCCACTCCAAATATAGGAAGACCGTGAGAATATTTTAAGGGCTAGGGCCACTGGGAAAGCTGTTCTTACTAGACCATTTAGGCTGCTGGGATCCAATCACCTGGGTGTGGTTCTCACATTCCCAGTTTATCGCTTAGGTCTTTCAACAGATACTACAGTTGAAGAACGTATTGAAGCAACTGCTGGGTGAGATATGATACTTGCTTTAATTCTTTTGTCTGCTTCAACAATTTCCCTTTTTTGACCCTGCAGATCTAATTCTCTTGGAATGTTGGCTACTGATTATCAAGAATATTTGCATCCTGTCTCATTATTTTGAATACTTTTTGTGGTTGCTATGCAAGTCTTATAATTGACCTTGCTTAATTGATTCAGTTTGAAACCAAACCTTTTGCGAAACATTTATCTCATTCAATTAATTCACTTTGTTCATTTATGTCATTCCCCACTGATGAGGACGTCCGTTGGAGCGATGGTAGGGCTTGGTGCTTGCCTCCTAGAGGATGTGGATTCGAGTCGTGGAAACAGCCTCCCCATATTTTGGGAGTAAGGCTTAATGCGACTTGAACCTCCCAAACCTTGTCCCTGCATTAGCAGACGTCTTGTGGCACTAGGACACTTTTTTATTTATTTCATTTGTTCATGTATGCGAAATTCAAGTGTTGGAAATGTTTACTGGAGTCTCATAATTAAATTCCAAATATTTGTATTCAAACTCATATAAAGTTAACTCATTGCATACCCTGTCATAATAATTTGCCATGGATGTACTTGATTGTTCATGTGACAAATACTTCTTTAAAAAGAAGAAATGAGGCTACCACCCATAGCAGGAGCATCTTGACATTATGGCATACTTTCTTGAAAAGTGAGAAATCAAGATAATACCATAACACGGGCATCTCGACATTATGGTAGAATCTTTTTGTTTCAGAAGACACATTTATTTAGTTTGAGCTAATAATTAGGTCCCTGTACTGGTTGCCTTAATATACCCCCTTCTTTTGTCTTGAACATGACCATCATCACTCACCCACTCCATCTTCTAATTTAATTAGAGATATCTTTGACATTTCATATGTAGCATCTTTGCACCTTCTAATTTTCTGATCCTGGAGTACCTTGGGTGAAGATTGGTTTTGAAGTCCTTTTATATTTGGGTTTTTTAAAGCCTAATTGATCTTTTGGCGGTTTTGAATTTATTTTTTCTATCTTTGGGGAATTTGTTCTCTCTATCTCTAAGGTAGGTTGTCCTAGACTGCCTTCTCTGTAATACAACTAAGGCCAAAATTTTAACTCTTATGTTTGTAGAGACTTGTAACCCTCTTTTGGGATCTTCCTCTTATTCCACCATAGTTCCGGCGATTGTGGATGATTTTCTCAAGTCATGGATAACTATAAAACAAGATTGCAGTTAAGATAACTCTTAGTGGCACTTATGTTTCCTGGTGTGTAACTTCATACTCTCACTTGTTATGGGCTTCAATACCTCATAAATATAATATTCTTATTTCAGATATGTTAGTCAAGATATTTAAGTTGTTTCCTGATACTACAGATGACTACATGTTGTAGTATAGTGTCTGAGACTCTGAAAGAAACTAAAACCGTTGATGAACCAAGTTATGTACATTTCTGACTTAAAAGCTAACTATATTCACGTTTGGCAGATATCTTGGTGGAGCTTTTGACATTGAGTCCCTTGTAGAAAATTTGCTGAGGAAACTTGCTGATCAGGATATAATGGTGAATGTGTATGATATTACCAACACTTCTGAGCCCTTAATAATGTATGGGCCTGAAAATCAAGATGGGCATATGTCACATTCATATTCTACAATGCTTGATTTTGGAGATCCATTCAGGAAGCACGAAATGAAGTGCAGGTAAGCATACTTGATTCGTTGTTGTTGTCTTGATTAGATATGAGAAGGTAATATTGCCTTAATTGGTGGAGAGCGCAGGTATAGTCAGAAACCACCCATCCCCTTAGGGGCAATCGTTAGTCCATCTGGTGTCTTGGTGATTTTTATGCTTGTGGGGTATATAGTATATGCTGCTTGGAACCGTTATGACAATGTTAGGGAAGATTGCCGAAAGATGGAAGAGCTAAAAGTCCAAGCAGAGGCTGCAGATGTTGCGAAATCTCAGGCGAGTTATTTAAGAATATGTTACGCAGTTTTAAGCATTAAGCATATATTTTCAATCTAAGTCTTCTTTTTTGGTGGCAGTTCCTTGCTACTGTTTCACATGAGATCAGGACACCCATGAATGGCGTCCTTGGTATATATCCTACCCTCCCTCTCTCTCTCTCTCTCTCTCTCTCTCTCTTGGTTGTTCTATACATTTTCCTGATATAATATATGCAAATCACTTGTGTGTTACTTTCACTAATTCTTTTTACTGGTTGGCTATGACTCAAGATAACCGCCATTCCTTGTGACAGGAATGCTAGATATGCTTTTAGATACAGATCTGAATTTGACTCAAAAGGATTATGCTCAAACTGCTCAAATTTGTGGAAGAGCGTTAATAACATTAATCAATGAAGTGCTTGATCGAGCCAAGATTGAAGCCGGGAAGTTAGAGCTCGAGGCAGTGCTCTTTGACCCGCGCTCTATCCTAGATGATGCGCTCTCTCCGTTTTCTGCAAAGTCAAGAGAGAAGGGTATTGAGGTAATCATATTTTCCTGCATAAATGTTGAATCTTATGTGTCTGTTGTGCTATTGACCATAGACGTAGTTGCTTTAGTTATCACATTAGTTTGTCTCAGTGGTCAAACAACGACTCCTCTAGTTGTGAGTTTTGGATTTTTTTTTTGTAGCTTGCTGTATTCGTCTCTGATAGAGTTCCCGAGATTCTCATTGGTGATCCAGGACGGTTTCGACAGATTATCACAAATCTTGCGGGAAATTCAATAAAAGTAAGTAATATGTTGTGCTAGTGATCACATTTGCTTCAATTCTTGATTTGACTTTGAAATTCCTACTGTACATTTGATAATCAATGTCTAGTGATATGTTTGGTATGGGACATTGAAACATGGTGACAGTCATAAGAAAGCTAATGTGCTAATTGGAAAAATTCAGATATCTAAACTTGGTGGGTTTGTTCATATATGGATACAATCACATGTTAGTTGGTTAGTTTACTGTGTAAATCCCTTGTATATCCCAGAGACACTACTATAATACTATTTATCATACATGTACCTTGTACTGACTGATTCCTGCTACCACTCTGTAGGCACATAATTGATTGGATAGAACCCATCATTCGACAATATTAAGTAGTAACTAACAATTAAATAGTTTGATAGTTTCCTTCAGTTACTTATAAATCTTTACATTTTTTGACCTCCCTCAGTTTACAGAGCGCGGCCACATATTTGTTCACGTTCATTTGGTTGAGCCCTCTGACTGGTCTTTGGATGGTCCAAATGGACGATTTAATGAAGTTGAGCCTAAACCCACTGGAACTGTGTTCAATACTTTAAGTGGCTTGGAAGCTGCTGATGACAGAAACGTGTGGGAAAAGTTTAAGCAGCTTCTTTCTGATGAGAAATCTCTCTATGGAAGTATACCAAATGGCACATGTTCCAATAATGTCACTATTATGGTAACTGTGGAGGATACTGGCATTGGGATCCCGTTACATGCCCAGGATCGAGTTTTTGCACCTTTCATGCAGGCTGATAGCTCAACCTCCAGAACTTATGGAGGAACAGGTATTGGTTTAAGTATAAGTAAATGCCTGGTCGAACTGATGGGTGGTCATATAACCTTCATAAGCAAGCCTAACATTGGTAGCACGTTTACATTCACCGCCATCTTTCAGCGAGGCACAAAAGGTGCTATTGCGGATACAAAGAGGCCCCTTTTGGAGCCTCTACCAACCTGTCTTGTGGGAATGAAGGCGGTTCTAGTAGATAGACGACCAGTTAGAGGTGCTGTAACAACATACCATCTGAAGAGATTGGGAATAAATGTTGAAGTTGCGAGTGATATCAGGATGGCAGTTACCACATTAGCCGGAAGAAATGGCTATTTGAGATCTGGGTAAGTCTTCTAATGCATCATTTGGTATCAGTCTCACGCTCTGTGTATTTGTCTGTCTGTTTGTGTGTACTTTTAGAGTGTGGATGCTTGCCATCATGCTTTGACAAGAAAGATATTCACTTTTAGAATGTGGTTTGATTAAATTGCTTCTTTCATCTTTTTGAAATAATGAGATTCTGATGTCGTCTGTGTTTCTACTATGTAATATCTGAATCAGGGACAAAAAACAGCCAAACATATTCTTAATTGAAAGGGATTCATGGAGTTCAGGGATGGATTGCTTGCGTACTCAGTTGCTTGAGTGGGAGAGAAATGGTCAGATATCTGTAGTGCCAAAGGTTGTCCTTTTGGTGACCTCTGAATCTGATAAAGCAAGCGCGGGATCTTTGGTTGATACAGTGATCATGAAACCTCTTAGAGCAAGCACAGTGGCTGCATGCTTCCAGCAGGTGCTTGAAATTGAGAAGCAGCAGAGGAAAGAGCTGCCAAATGGATCAGCTTTCCTTCGCAACCTACTGATAGGGAAAAAAATATTGGTAGTTGATGATAATAGGGTAAATCTAAGAATTGCAGCTGCTGCCTTGAAAAAATATGGGGCAAAGGTGGAATGTGCTGAAAGTGGAAAAGATGCTCTTTCTCTTCTTCAACTACCTCATAGTTTTGATGCCTGCTTCATGGATGTTCAAATGCCAGAAATGGATGGGTACGTGTTAGAAACTCTCTATCTACATTGCATGTGCAAAATAATAATAATATATGTTTCCTAACATAATTCAATAGTTTTGATATGCTTTCTTTAATTGATAATTTTATGTTGAAACCCTGTTTTCTACCTCCCCAAAAATATATGCTTTCCTTTTTTTTTTTTTTTCTTTTTCTGAACTTCAGCTAATAAATTCTTCCTGTTTGTTGATGGCCCAATCTTCATCCCCAGAAACACATTGTACATTAGCCATTTGTTTATGTCTGGCTGCTGTTAGAAACTGGGAGAAGGCCATTTGAGCCTGCCCTGATCTAAATGGCAGAGGAGCTTTCTGAGGCTAGTCTCTGACCAGGGTCTTACTGGTTTTAAAAATAACTCAAAACGTATTGTAATTTTGATTTTGATGTCTTTTCATTGTTGATCCTAATGATAAGTGAGCAAATGTTCATAAAAAGGCTGTTTTGGGATTTGAATAGTTGTGGATAAGAAGCTATATAAGTCAAGGTAGATTGACTACTTGGAATACAGGAATAGTTGCAACAAATGGATGGAGTGCAGTGAAGTAGTGAATTGAGAGAGATCGATTTTGGTTGTTTATTGTTGCTTATCAGTTTCATGGATGAAATGAGTAATTTCAGAGAAGAATTATATGACAGAAATTACGGTTTCATCTCGTAAAATTTCTAGGGCCATTTGCATACAAGTCTCTTAAATCTAGCTTATTTTGTACATAAGTCACCCCAAATCGTGTTATATGCGTACAACTCCCTCAGATTACTAAAGAAATTACTTGACCCCCCAAGTTAAACTGAATTTGATTTTTTCGACAGTTTTGCCCGTCTTCTTTCCTATCTCTTCTTCCCTTTTTTTCTTTATTTCTCATAGATTTTGCTATCATTTTGAAACCCTCACCACAAACCAAGATCGATCGGGATACAAATGTCCCATGTGACACTTCCTTTCTCTTGAATATCTGATATTTCGAAGTGAATCACAATTTTTTCTGATCATTTTGACAGGTTCTCCTTGTTTTGGTAAGTTGATACTGGAAGGGAAAGGATTGTTAAGGATTCAGAGTGGGAGAGGAGGAAAAATAGTGTAGTTAGTGTCGGGATGTAGGACTTAGTGTTGATTAATTCAGAGTGGGGGTGGTAGATGATGACTGGAAATGGTGTGTTGAGGTTGAGGGAGAAGTTGTTGATGATGGATTTAGAGTAGAGGATGAAGAGAAAAAATGGAAGACGTGTAAAGGTAGAGGGGGATGGTTAAGGGAGGAAAAATTTAATGAGGACAAATTGGGCTTTTTACCCTACTAATGTGTTTTTTTGACTAGTAGAGATGAGAGAAGCTTGTAATTCAATTGTTAGTGATTTGAGGGACTTTTTAGAAATTAACAATATTTAGGGACTTGTAAAATATTACAGAATTTTGGTAACTTATATGCAAAAAAAAAAAAAAAACCCCAAAGAATACACATGCCTACACCCTTGCAACTAACTCCCTTTAGGAACCATAAATCAATAACCAAAATTTTTGTACTACTTTCCAACATTATGATTGCGGGGGACAAATCTAACCCTCTGTTTGGTAGGAATGATTGAAAAGTGGAAGGAAGGAAAAAAGAGTAGGATGTATTTTTCTTCCATATGAAAAGGAAATGCCTTCCAGTGTGTTTGGTAGGAGAGGTGGAAAAGAGGAGAGATGTACTTTTCTTTATTTGGTATGGAAAAAAAAAGTGGAAGTAAAGAAAATAAAAGAATATAGATTTTACCAATTCTATCCTCAATTAAAAACACTTATTTACCATTTGACTTAACAAATAATTTTAAATAATGCAATTCATATGGGGTATAATTGTTAAATAATATAAGCCACCACTTTTCCTTCAACTTTTTCTCTGACTTTTGGAGGGATTGAATTTCTAAGCTTAAGAGGGAAAAGTAATGCCTCCACTTTTCCTTTCCTCCACTATTCCTCCCTTCATACCAAACAAGAGAAAATAAATCATTCCCTCCACTTTTTCCTTCTCCATTTTCCTTCCTCCCGCTTTTCCCTCCTACCAAACGAAAGCCTAAGGGGAAGCCAATTCTATTCTTGAAGCTTCAAGATAATCAATGAAAGGAACTACTGTGGAGAGCCGTCGAGAAATTTTCATGGGTGGAGCACTATTTATAGTTGATAAAGCACCCCCAACCCTTCCCGAATTAGGATGCCAAATTAAATCTTCAATTAGCACCTCCTCTCCCAAATTAGGATGCCACATGACTTTTCAAATAATGACTATAGTTAGCAACTTCTTTGAGTTGGTCCATTTTAGTAACTAATACTTGTTTTAAATCCAAAATATTCTCCACAAATTCCTTTGATGATAACTAGTACAATTAGTTTTGGTGAATTTTGTGGTAAAAAATCTGCTCCAAATGAATTTCAAAACATAAATCTGAATTTTTTTAGCCTTTTTTTTATTCATTTCTTTTGAAGCCCAAAACCTTCTTGCCTTCACTGTTCTCTCGGCTCAATGTGGGCACACAGGTCTACTCCCGCTTGTGCACTCCCACAAGCCGCTTCTCGTAGATCTGCTAACCCAGTTACACTCCAATCACACCTGCCCTTCTGATGGCTCCTGTGCGCCCGTGTGTCCAACCTGGTTGTGGGCTTTGGCTGCTAATGATGCGGCTGTTTTGATTTTATTCTTCTCTTTCATTAATTTTTTTCACTTTCTTCTTGGGCCTGTCGGTCTGAGCTTTCCAATAATTCTTGTATGAAACATCCAATAATTACAAGAAATTATTAATGGCAATGCGACAACATGCACATGCTCAACACATATCGAGTACACAATAATGTCTGAGTGTTTTGTTAGCCATAAAGCCGAACTAGATTGCCTCAACATATTGTAATCCTTATTTATTAATGATCATTGAGTTTTGGGTTTATGAGTTGATTCTCTTCTATGGTCTTGTTATTTTTCTTTTCATCGTCGTATATTTGTCGTTACATTCTACCCCCTTGAAAAGTAGTATAGGTATCTGAAAGACTCTGATAGTTAAGGGTGTTATGTGCAATTAAGCCTATTTACATATACACAAACAGTATTTGTAAAGTAGATTTTGATATATTTTTTTAAAAATTCTACTATACAAAGTACAAACATTATTCATTCACACAGTGGCATCCATATGCATATAAGTCAAAAATGACCAAGGTTGTGAAAACCGTTAGGTGTTAGTCGGGCGTAGGCGGTTCAAAAAAAAAAAAAAAAAATCCAAAAAACCTG
This sequence comes from Iris pallida, assembly GCA_029216955.1. NCBI lineage: Eukaryota > Viridiplantae > Streptophyta > Magnoliopsida > Asparagales > Iridaceae > Iris > Iris pallida. The sequence continues at coordinate 26,533,846 of JANAVB010044419.1, forward strand.
CTGAAAATTGCAAAAAAGAAGTTCATGAAACCCCAAAACATGCATAGTCGGACGTCCGGGGGACTAGACGGGCACCTAGGCGGACATCGGGCGGACACCCGGTGGCGCTGCGGCCGCCAAGGCCCCTTTTAGAACAGTGAAAATTACATACATTGTGAGTGCTAGAAAATTTGTCCTCCATTGTTCTGACGAAAATAATATATTTGATATTGGACGGTTAAAAATACTACCTGAGGCCTGTGTGAATGTGTACTATCTTCTAGGTAATTGGATAGTTTGTGTACTATCTTCTGCTTAGCTGCCAGTTTCATTGTTGCCACAATAGGACTATGGATTGAACTTCATAATCTGCAATTACTAAAACTAAGTGCTTTGGCTTTCTTGAGCATTCGGTATTATGGTTGCAGAAGTGAACATGATTGTATTTGCCTCTTTGTGGCCTGGATGTAAGCTTTGAAGCAGGTCTATCTTGCAGTTTGCTCACAATAAACATTCAGTATTGAGGCTGCAGAAATGCAAATGAATGTGTTTTCCCTTTGTGGCCCATCTTGTGGTGTACTGAAATAAACATTCTCATCATGTTTTAAGAAATAAAGTATAAAAAAATATTATGGGTGTGGCTAAATTACCCTAGTGGCATCCCATCTATAGCGCTTAGAGTATTTTTGGCACATTAACGTTTCACTGCTCAATTTTGGTATCCCAACTTCATAAATTGTTCTTTGAAGCACCTTCCATCCAAATTTAGTTGCAAATAAGAGTTCATCGTGAACAAAACAATATTATTATATCATTTAATTACAAAAACCATCACATCATCCAACACCAAACACATCTATTAAGGACCAAAAATTGACAAAATGTGCTTCAAAATAGCAATTTATGAAATTGGGTGCCAAAATCGAGCAGTGGAAAATTTAGGTGCCAAAAATGCCCAAGCTCTATAGTTATGATGCCACTAGGATAATTTAGCCATTTGGATGACTACCTTGTCCTTTTAGATGAAAACTTCCAAGTTTTTCGTGTTGTAAAATTTGAAATTGATCCCATCGTCTCCTCAATTAGGAAAAAGAAAATAATCCATATATTGTTGAGGCTGTAAGATATTAGAACAGCTCTTTGTTACATCTCTGTTCAATCCATGGAAAATATTGTAACAGCTCTTTGTTACATTTTGTGTTTTAAAAAGTTACCTAATGTAAGTATTATGACCGACAACAAGGTTTCTTGGCTAATGTGCAGGTTTGAGGCGACTCGACAGATCCGGTTGATGGAAAGCAAGGCAAATGCTGCAGCTGCTGACACGCTGGACGGTTCCAACAGCTATGCAGCTACGGAGTGGCACCTGCCGATTCTGGCCATGACAGCGGACGTCATACAAGCTACATACGAGGAGTGCAAGAAGTGTGGAATGGACGGCTACGTCTCAAAACCCTTCGAGGAAGAGCAACTCTATCAAGCAGTTGCCAAGTTCTTGGTATCCGAATCCGTACCAGATTCATGACAGGTTGATTCCGTGTCACCATGTTTTCGAAAAAAAAAAACTGGGGATCTAGGTCCAGAGCACATACAAAAGACGATTGGCTGCCATTGAGAGATTTGAAGATGTCCCCAAATCTCTGTAACATTGTAGATTTACCATTGTTTCTAGAGGTCTTGTGTACATTTTACTTGGTTTAGGCTAGTGTACCTTGTATGGATTCCATAGCTGCAGGAAACAAGGGGGGTTTTCCCTAGGGTTGGATGGAAAAGTTGCAAGAGACCCTTGTAACCCCTGTATTTTTGTATAGTTGTACATTGTGAAATGTAAGAACTAAGAAACTTATTTCATCATCCCATTGCATTCTTTGATAGCCATTGGCTTTAGGGTTGAGTGTTCGGTTTATTCGGTTTCAACCGAATTGAAATAGTCAAAACTGGATAAACTGAAATTCTAAAACTCTAAAATCGAACACGAACTGAATTAGCGAAAAACCGAAACTGAACCGAATAAGCAATTCGGTTTTCGATTTGTTTGGTTGGAATATTTTTATTGTTTAATGGATCGAGTCCAAAGTTCGGATCGTCGTTAAATTATATTTAAAATAATAATTTTTATGCACATATTTATTGTATTTCAAAGTCGTGCGCAAAGTTAAACTAGTTAAATTATCAATGTAGAGATTCAAAACATATACATAATATTGTTGTTTTTAAAATATACAAACTTTTAATTACAAAATACGCATAATTTTTTCAAAATACATCATTGTATAAGTTTTATTCGGTTTTCGTTTTTTTGGACCAAAACCGAGAATACCGAAATCGAAACCGAATAGTTTTTTTTTTAATATTTTCAAAACCAAATTGAACCGATATTTTATATATATATATATATATATATATATATATATATATATATATATATAGAGAGAGAGAGAGAGAGAGAGAGAGAGAGAGAGGGAGGTGAGGTTATATGTCACCCTCCCATGCTATTATCATGCACTTGCACACTTTTCAGTAAATGATGATAGTATTGGGGTGGTGACACATACCCACAACCATAAGGTGGCATCTCACCTCCTTTATTCTCTCTCTCTCTCTCTCTCTATATATATATATATATATATATATATATATATATATATATATAAATATATATATATATATATATATATATAGAGAGAGAGAGAGAGAGAGAGAGAGAGAAAACAAGGGAGGTGAGTTGCCACCTCACGGTGATGTGGCTATATGTCACCCACCATGCTATCATCATGCACTTGCACACTTTTCGGTGAATGATGATAACATGCGAGAGTGACACATAGCAACCACCCATAAGGATAAGGTGTCACCTCACCTCCTTTATATATATATATATATATATATATATATATATATATATATATATATATATATATATATATATATATATATATTAATGTGCATTTCTTTGGGCCCCCAGCACTGGACCGTGACCGCCTCGCGACCACCCAGCCGTCCGTATCCGAGAGGAGGCTCGAACTTGGGACCTCCCCCAAGTGAGCCCCCACTCCTAACCACATGAGCTAGGAGGCTTGGACCTCACCTCCCTTATATATATATATATATATATATATATATATATATATATATATATATATATATATATATCATTCATGGTGATAAGCCAATTAGAGGTGAGCATTATTCGGTTTTAGACCAAAAATCGAATCTAAAAATTCAATTTCGGTTTTGAACCTAAAAATTGGTTCAATTTCGATTTTGGACCTAAAAAATAGAAAATAGAAAATAGAAAAAAAAAAGCTTCCGTGGGTTGAAAAGGCTTACACTCTAGGCTGTAACGTTCGTGGCCATCTGTGATTCGGGTTAACATGGTGATAGTTTTATCCTTCTCATCACTGGATGAGGGGTAAGAGGGAGCCCAATCAAGGCAAGTTTAACGCGATAAATCTACATTTATACTGACCACTATGTTATTCTCCATCAGTTCCAGTTTCATGTAATCCGAGGGTTGTCTTCTGTTACGTTTTGTGTCTGCTTTTGCAAGGACCTGTGCTTCCGGTTCCACATCTGCTATGTAGTTGTAACCAGACTACTTCTCCCTGGGAAAGAAGAGAAGGACTAGAGCCTTTCCGGCCGATGAGTTCAGATGGGCTGTCCAGGAGTAAGTCAGAAAAGTCTTCTGACTTAAGGACAAATTTCAGTTACAGCGTTGTTTGCAAAAACAAAAGTATAAAACTTTATTGATACAAACTGTGTAATAAAGATTACAAGAATTCTGGGAATATTACAACTATAGGAATCCAATCTAGATGACGATTGCTTTATCCCTTGGACGATGTGAACTTTGAAGACGAAGCCTCTGAAGTTGAAAACAATTCTAGAAACTGAAGGCAAAAGCCTCGGAAGTTGAAGGCAAAAGCCTCGGAAGAATGCAGCAGCACTTGGGCAAGAACTCCTGAACTCTCTGATTTCTGATCTCTGATATCTGATCTCTTGATCCCCTTGAAATGAAGACTTGAAACTCTATTTATAGAGTTCTGGAAATAACTAACTTTTAGTTATCCTGGACTGCGCAGGATGGTTTGTGCAGCAATAGACTGCGCAGCAATGGACTGCACAAGCAGTTACTGGATCGTGGGCCAACTATCTTGGACACATGGCATCATTTGATTGAAATGTGCATGATCGTGCATAGGCAGTTGCCACGTAATGAGCAATTGATGGCCTGAATGCCACGTATACTTTGTCAATTATGTTGATAGAATGCGCAACCTGAACTGCGCAGACTTTGGTTTGCGCAGGATTAGACTGCGCAGACTTTGGTTTGCGCTGGATTAGACTGCGCAAGAATGGATTGCGCTGCCAACTGTCAGCCGCCATCGAGCACTGTGCGACGCAATAAACGAACAGTCTCCTCGTTCTTCGTGCTGTCAGTTGTCAGGAAGATTTGATTTGATTTAGGTAATGATGACTTCAGCCACGTCAGCCTGCGCAGTTGGGAGCATGCGCAAACCAGTATGCGCAATTGGATTACTGCGCAATCTGTTGTATGCGCAATTCATCAAAATGATGTGTATCTTGATTCTTTGACTTCGTTGATTGATGCAACTTGATTTTTTAGGACCTACAAGACCCCCTTCAAAGTTTTCGAAAGTTGATTTTATTCAAAGTTTCGAAATACTTTGAATTTTTGAAATTCAAATCAAGTTGCGCATGATGATGAGCTGTCTGCGCAAATCGAATACCCCTCCAATTTTAGGCGCAATCCGAGGCAGCCGTTTCATATTCGAAGACTATAAATAGCCATCTCTTTCATTTCATTCTTTCACTTTGCATCCTTCGTGCTTTTGAGAGAAATCCCCGAACCCTTTCTGTCCTCCTTCTCCGACGACTTTCATGGCACCCCGACGTTCCTCCACCGTCACCGCCGCCGCTAAGGGCAAGGCCCCGGCCGAATCCTCCACCAGAACTGCGCGACGAGCCTCTCGTCACGAAGATGCTCATCCTGCGATGTTAGGTAGAAGACTTCAAACCCTTTTTAGGGTTTTGATCCCACTGTCTTTCGAAATCCATCTCTTTTTAGAGATGTGATCATACTGCGCCACCCTCTTTAGGGTTCTGGTTGCACAACTCAGTAAGTTCTTCATTTTTATGAAGAACGACTTTCTGCGCAATCGGTTGAATTGTGCTGGCAGATGTCAGCACAATCTGCTGATTTGCGCGAGATTGTCAGCGAAACTGATGACTGTTTTTTCGCGCAGTCTGATGTTTGCGCAAACTGATGTTGCGCAATCTGATGTTGCGCAGTCTGATGTTGCGCAATTTGATGACAGAACTTTTTGATTTTGACTTGTACTGAATTTTTGTCTCTTTTTGTCTGATACAGTGAATACGAGAGATGACCCAGAATATGAAACTTTTGTGGGAACTCTCTCAGAGTCTGAATATAAAGAAGATCTGTCTCATGTTCATTATCCCCAATATGACCTGCCGGCCTCCCGTCAGGCTATTCTGATCTCCCAGGATAATGAGACTTTAATGTGTTTGATGAATGGACAGCCCCTAGAGTCAGCAGATGCTGTTATTCATAAGAAATCCTTATTCCTGTTCGGTGACGCCTTTGAGAAAATCTCTCAGCCTAGGCCGAGGATGGAGGAGAGAATAGTTCACCAGGAAAATAGATCATTCTTCATACCAGACATTGCCTGCTGCCTACCTTTGTCGCGGTATGCTCATGCGAGCTACCCAAGGAAGATGGAGTGGAACATCACTCTTTTCCAGGACGCCCGTGCAGGAAAAATCTTCGTAAAGAAGGGGCCAAACAAGAAAGATATGTTTTACAGCTCCTCTGATAGATACAGCGTCTTGTTGAGAGGCTTGAGACCCGGCTGCATTCCGCCAGAGAACTCCTCTTTGCTGATGCCTGTCAGGACACCGATATTCGCCAATGAATTTGCGAAGGCTGAAGGGAAATACCCCGAACAAGACATCAGACTGACTGGATTGGTGAATCCAGATTACAAGAGATGGAACTATATTGCGAATTGGATTCTGACGACATTCGAAGACAGACTCCAACAGATCAATCTGTATCAAGCAGTGCACGCCACTGTATATGGTTTTGCTCCCAATCCACATATGTTTTTAGCCTTGTCTGAAAGGTACAATTATAGGACAGGAACCTTCATGACCCCGGGTGGAGAGATGTGGTTTGCACTCCACGAGATGAAGTATATCTCGTACATGCCCATGGCAGATGCTCCGTATGAGGAGTTTGTTCCAACAAATGACGAGTTGGACAAACTTAGAAGAGAAAATGTAGAAATGGTAGCAGTATTTGAGGAACTGTTATGCCATTATAAAATCTGCTCTTTGTTCTACAAGAGTGCTACAGCCAACACCTGCTATTCCTCAAAGTGGCTGCCGTATCTGTTCCTTAACCATTTAAAGGAGAAGAAGACCAAGGAAAACGACAAATGTTATCCTGATTTCTTCAAACCTTTGAGCAATACAGAAGTCATGAAGCTGATGGAGGAGAGTGGTAATTATGATAAACAGATGAAAGATGATTACCAATGTCCACCTTTAAAGAAAGGGGACACTCTGGAGAGTTACTTGAGAATGGGTTATAGACCTATGTCAAAAGAAGCCCAATTGGCAGGGTTTCTGACATACTGGCTCCGACGGTTTGTGGTCCCAGGATCCAGTACCGTGGACCGTTTTCATCGCGGCGTTCTTTTTGCTGCAGTCAAGTTAGTATTTGGCTACAAGGTGGATCTGCTATCAGCGATGACTTGTAAGTTGAATGCGAGTCTTCGTCTGTATGCTGACTCGATGTTGAAAGCAAAGGGAGAGAAAGAATTCCCCCGCCTCGAACTGCCATACACATATCTCTTTGGATGGTTGCTTCTTCATTATCCTACTTTAATGGACCCCGGCATGGGACCGATTGACGGCAGCTTCCTACGAAGGTATTCTCAGGGCAAATGGAAGTACACTTCCTTGAGCGAGTGCAGATATGTTTTAAATCTAAATAGAGGATGGAACTTCTGCTGTGCTCCTCTCCCTGCTGGACATGATCAGATGCTCGCAAATATGGTAGACTCAAAGATGCAGCCTCTAACCCGTGTAGCCTTTGAATGGTTGAAGACAATTCGACCATCTCATTTGGTATACCGGTTCGAAGAGGAATGCTATTTAGAACCATATCTCCCCAGCCGGTTTGCTCGGCAATTTGGATATGATCAATTCCACGTGGGGAATGCAATCACCTGCCTTCAGGGTAAGGGTTTCTTGATCGACGGAGCCCGAGCTTGGGCTTATTACAATGCTCGTGATACGAAGGCTGTATTCTCAATGCCAGCAAAAATCACTCCCCAGGGTCCTCGGATGCTATTCACATATTCAGTGTTCTATATATCCGCAAACACTTTTGCCGAGAATTTTAGTCTCGCAGATAGTTTTGCATCTTCAAACAGATTGAGAAAAGGAAGAGTCGCTTTGTCACTCCCTGCAAATGATGAGGTGCACGAGCCGACAGATGCACCTTTAGAAGCTTCGAGGGATATTATGTTCCCTCAAGAGGTAAATGCACCACTGCGTGTTTCTCTGAAAGTGGGTAAATCTCCGGCAAAGAAGAGGAGAAGAGAGGAGCCTCTCGCTCCAGCAGCAAAGAAGAAATTGATCTTAGATCATTCTTCTGAAAAGATCACTACGAGGTCCCAATCTCGGCAGCTGGCCGAGACAAATCAAGAAGCTACTACACCAACTTCCGTACAGAAACAAGCAGAACCAATAAATATAGAGAGTCCTGACAGACCTCTACACAGAAAGAAGAGGGTGGTCACCAGAAGAAATTTAGCAGACTCTTCTTCCAGGCAAATCCTGACTTCAGTAGATGCTGCAGCAGGAATTATAATGTCATCTCCCACACCTATTTCTGAATCTGGGAGTAAAACTCTTGAAGAGACTGAACAGAGGGGAAATCTTGACCCAAGAACTGAGGTTGAAAAGCCCAGAGAAAACATCACAGAGGAAGAACAAAATATTGTACGACATCTTTCACCTGTTGCGGAGGCAACTCAACCTCCTCCTACTCCTAGGACTCTTCGTGAAGAAGAAGATCGTGAAATGATCGCAGCTTTAGAAAATTGCAGTTATAGCCTGCAGGAGGATCAGACTGCAACTAACAGTGGGAATGCAGCAGAAGAAGAAAAAGAAGATAAGGAAAGCTCTTCATCTGGAAATATTGATGAATATATACAAGATCCCGAAAGGGATGATGAAGAACATATATCTCCTGATGATGTCGATGATACTTCAGATCCTAAAAAGGATATTGAAGTGGAGGCGTCTGCAGAAAAAGTTGCTGATACTCTAAATCCTGATGATGTTGAGATAGAAATATCTCCTGAAGAAGCAGCCGATGAAGATGTTCTGAAAGAAACTCCCGACACTGACCCTCAAGGTATAAAACGAGATTTAGCAATCTTTTCTTTTAAAATAGATTGATAGCTAATATCTTCATTTGTAATTCTTGCAGATCTTGAGACTCTGCCAACACCTCCGACAGACTTGGCTATAATACCCATAACCACGGTGGTTGTTAGTAGTAGTCATCATCTATCCTGTGGTTCTGAGGCGGGCAGCAGCCAGGCTGTTGCAGTTGAAGTTACTTCTGTTCAACAGGAGTCCATTCTTGCAGGAAATAAGCCTATTGCTGAATCGAACCAAGGTAAGACCGCTTTTATTTGATCCTCTTGGTCATTGGCAGACAACTGGTAAAATAACAATTTTACTTTTACAGAAGAACAAACAGGAGGGGCGACCAGCTCCACTCTAGCTCCTTTGTTTAAAGAACCTGCTATCCAGCCACAAAGGATCGAGCAACCTGCTGCCTCATCTTCAATAGGAGTAGCTGCGACTCCTGGAACTCTGGCCATTAATCAACAAGTTGTCCAGTCATTTACCAGATGCTTCTTCGAGTCGCTGGGACCTCTTGTTCATAAGATGATAGAGAAAGAGGGAGCTAATTTCTTTATGGTTAGGAAGCCAACTTCTCTCTTAATAAGAGCCATAAGGGAGCAAGGAGACGAAGCTCAGGCCACTCTCCTTGAACACATATTGAATGAATTAGAAGTCTCTGTAAAGAACTATAAGGAGCTCAAGAAGAAGGAAATAGAGTCCCTAGTGCAGGCTGAGTTTGAGCGAATGGCTCAAGCAGCTGATATAGAAAGGGTGAACCTTCAAAATCTTTTGGAGGCTCATTCCGCAAAATCAGCTGAATACAACTCCAAGATAGAATCAGTTACTTTAATGGCTGAAAGAAAAGGACAGAGACTTGCTGAACTGAAAGCAGAGATTACTCGCCTCCAGCAAGAATTTGAAGAGGAAACTGCTAATCACCAACTTATGATTGAACAATTCAATGCCTTAATTCAGGAAAGGAAAGAGTATGAGGCAACCCATAGTACAGAGATTACCCGTCGGACAATATACATGCCGGTTTTTAATGAAGAAACAGGAATGGAAGAGGCTAGAAGAAAGGTGACATCTACTCATGAAGAAGAGCAGCAGACACTGAAGCAGCAAATTGACAATCTGATCATTCCTCCTTCTTAATTGTATCTTTGGGTTTGTTGCCGTAGATGCGTTTTTTGTAATGTCTCATATTTTGATAAATAAAAGACATTTTGTTATGACTCCATTATTTATTGCATATCTTATTTAGATATAAATAATAGAGATAGAAAATATATTCAGAGGTACAAGACATGATATATTTCTTGATGATTTTGTAGAAAATAATTATATTCATTATATCTGCTCAGAGGTAATATGGACGTGGCAGAATATATTGAATACAATTATTTCAATTAACAACTTAATCGAAAACGACAAGTTGCTGATGTGGATAATGAACGATGATGAATCGTCAATGTATGTGGGATAAATGAACGGGAAGACCGTCAAATGATGGATGATAATGAACGGATGAACCGTCAAGTGGTGATGAAATGAACGGGTGAACCGTCAAGTGATGATGAACGAACGGATGAACCGTCAGGTGATAATAAATGAACGGATGAACCGTCGGATGAATGTAATAAATGAACGGACGAACCGTCAGGCATTAATGTGATAAATGAACGGATGAACCGTCAGACATTAATGAACGGATGAACCGTCGGATGAATATGATAAATGAACGGACGAACCGTCAGGCATTAATGAACGGGCGAACCGTCGGATGAATGTGATAAATGAACGGATGAACCGTCAGGCATTAATGAACGGGCGAACCGTCGGATGAATGTGATAAATGAACGGATGAACCGTCAGGCATTAATGAACGGATGAACCGTCGGATGAATGTGTTGCTTCGTTAGTTGAGGAATTTCTGCCTATAAATATAGCAGAAATCTGACAGGAACGAACATTTCCAATTTTCAACATAAAAATGTCGTCTGAAGAAGCATCCAAGAAGGCTGAGATCGCCCCGCCGGCTCAGAAGGGCACTGAAGAACGCCATGCTGATCCAGTTCAACCGAAGGCAGCAGAAGCAGGCGAAGGTTCGTCTGCACCCCAGCCGCCACGAGACATTTTGGATTTCCTGCTCGAACCAGGAAGGACTGAAGAAGAAGAAGCCATGAGGATGGCCGCTTGTAGGTTCCTCGTGGGTTCCAGCAAGGAGGTTCTCGGCTCTTTTGCTGATCGTGTTTTCGAGAAGGACGGCAGTGACCCGCGTCCCAATGTAGAGAAAGATGATAGTGATCTTTAATATCATGTACTCTCATATAATGAAATAAAATTTGAATTTTATTTATGAACTTGATTCTGTCTGATGATTTACAAGCATTTACATTTATACATAATACTTTTTAAGGAACTTGCCATTGATAGGCATCATAGCAACTCGACCATCAAGCTCTGAAAGTTGATAAGCTCCATTTGAGAAGACTTTGCTTACGACGTAGGGACCTTCCTATTTTGCATCGAATTTCCCTTTGCTCATATGAGTCATAGTCATAGGACGTCTGACTGTCAGAACAAGTTCTCCTTGCTGAAATATTCTAACTTTAACTTTGCGGTTGAAAGTCTTCGAGATGCGGGCTTGGTATAACTCAATATGTTGTTGAGCCATTAATCGCTTCTCATCAAGTGCTTCTAACTCTTGAAGTCGAAGAAGATCGTTATTCTCTGTAGTAAGCTCATTAGCAATGGCAATCCTTAAAGAAGGAATTTACAGCTCTAAAGGAAGAACAGCTTCACAGCCATACACCAAAGAGAAAGGTGTAAAGCCTGTAGGATTGCGGACCGTAGTTCGGTAGGCCCAAAGACATTCGCCGAGTTTCTCACTCCAGTTCTATTTGTTAGTGGATACAAACTTCTTAAGGAGCTTGATGATGGTTTTGTTAAAGGCTTCAGCTAAACCATTAGCGGCAGGATTGTATGCTGTCGAGGCGACATTGTCAATCCGATGATCATCACAGAATCTGGTAAACTTCTGACTGATGAATTGAGGTCCATTATCATGGATGATTCTTCGGGGTACACCAAATCTATAGATGACGTGGTATTTAACGAAGTTGATGACGCTACTGGTCTTGACTTCAGCCAGTGGTATAGGTTCAGCCCACTTGGAGAAGTAGTTCGTTATTGCTAATATGAACCGATGTCCTCTAGAAGAAGGAGGATTGATGGGACCTATGACATCCATGTCCCAAGCTTCGAAAGGCCAGGAAGAAGCAGTCGGATGAAGGAATTCCGATGGTTGATGAATGAAGTCTGCATGGATTTGACAAGCACGACATTTCCTTGCATATTCAATGGCATCTAATACCATAGAGGGCCAGTAGTAACCCATGCGTCTAATACGATCCTGTAGTTTAGGACCAGGTTGATGTGCTCCACAGACACCATCGTGAGCTTCACGCAAAACTTGTTTGGCTTCATCACCAGCGAGACAGCGCAGGAGAAGACCGTCATAAGTTCGTCGATAGAGGGTCTTGGTAGTTTGATTGTAATAGAATCGGAGAGATCGTCGACGAACACTTGTAGCTTCCTTAGGATCTTCAGGGAGTATGTCATGAACCACGAAGTCGATAAAAGGAGTTCTCCAATCTTCATCGATAACATTGACTTCAGCAAAGTTGCTGAATTCAATATTACGATTGTTTTCGATGCAGAACAGTTCTCGGTTGGAGATAACTACCACCTGCTGTCTTTTGATGGGGATGGCTAAGACAGCTGCAAGATTGGCCAAAGCATCTGCTTCGGTATTGCAAGCTCTTCGAACATAGTCGATGAAGAAAGCTTTGAATGATATAGCCATGTTGATTGCTGCTTCGTGATAAGGTACCAGATCTTGATGACGGACTTCATAAGTTCCTCTAACCTGATTAACAACCAGCTTAGAATCACCGTAGACTTCGAGATATTTAATGTTCAGTTGTTTGGCTAACTGAAGGCCGATGAGTAGAGCATTGTACTCCGCTACATTGTTGGAGCAAGATTTATCTAGAGAGTAGGCTCTTTGGATAGTTGATCCGTCTGGAGAAACGAGAACAACTCCGACTCCTGCTACAATGGTACCATTGGGTCCGATTCTGGATGCACCATCGAAGAATAGACGCCAGGTTAGAAATTCTTCAGAGATCATGTTGACTTCCAATGTCTCATCTGGAATTTCATCATATAGCTTGGATGTTTCTGGTACAGGATGAGCTGCTAAGAAATCTGCCAGCGCTTGACCTTTGACAGACTTTTGAGGAACATACACCATGTCATATTGAGCTAGCAGGATTGCCCATGTAGCCAGCCGAGAATTAAGTGTGCTGGGCTTCTTCATGAGAACCCGAAGAGGATTAACCCGGGATATGACATGAATAGTTTGCCCAATGATGTAATGCCTTGTCTTCTGCACAGCGAACATAAGAGCTAGGCATTCTTTCTCGACCGGACTATAACGGTGTTCAGCACCAATCATAGTACGACCGAGATAATAGATGGCCTATTTATGACCTTCTTTGTTCTTTTGGGCGAGTAAAGCACCCAATGAATGGTCCATAGCACGGACATACATTAAGAATGGAATGCCAGAGATTAGTGGCACCAAAACTGGTAGGTTTATAAGATATCTTTTGATGTCGTCGAATGCTTGTTGACATTCTTCAGTCCAAATGAAAGATACACCCTTCTTCATTAGCTGAGTGAATGGTCTGCAGCGTCCAGACAAGTTCAAAATGAATCGCCTGATGTACGCAAGTCGACCTTGAAATCCTCGTAGCTCTTTTAGGTTGCGTGGAGGACGCATCTCTTGAATGGCTTTGATCTTCTCGGGATCCACGTGTATACCCTTAGAGGTAATGACGAAGCCGAGAAACTTGCCACTAGAGACACCCAAGAATGACTTGGTGGGATTCATCTTGAGTTGATGTTGACACATAAGATTGAAGATTGTTCTTAAATCTTGAATGTGATCTTCTTTTAGACGACTTTTGACGGCGATATCGTCAACATAGCATTCGACTGTTTTGCAAAGATGTTCTCTGAAGATGGTACTCATAGCCCGTTGGTAGGTTGCACCAGCGTTCTTTAGACCAAATGGCATCACTGTGTAGCAATAAACTCCCCGAGGAGTGCGGAAAGATGTATGTTTTTCATCTTCAGGATTCATCTTGATCTGATTGTATCCAGAGAATCCATCCATAAAAGATATTCGCTCGAACCCACAAGTGTTGTCAATCATGACGTCCGTAATAGGGAGAGGAAATTGATCTTTCGGACATGCTTCATTAAGATCCCGGAAGTCAATGCAGACTCGAACTTTGCCGGTTTTCTTTAGGACTGGAACAACATTGGCTACCCAATCAGGATGTTGTTCTTCTCTAATAAAGCCACAAGCGATAAGCTTCTTGACTTCATCATCAATTGCGTCCATCATTTCAGGTTTGAATCGCCTTTGCTGCTGTTTGACTGGTTTAGCATTGGGAAGAATGTTCAGTTTGTGAGTAGCAATCTTAGGATCTAAACCTGACATATCCTCGTAACTCCAAGCAAAGACATCAATGTATTCTTTAATAAGAAGAATCAACTCTTGCTTATCTGCTTCTGGAAGATTCTTGCTAATAAAGATAGGACGAGACGACTCGCTTTCTCCTACATCAATTTGAACTAGTTAATCTTCAGTAGGAGGTTCTCTTTGTTCAAATCGGAGTACCCATTGATTATCCATCTGTTGAGCCCAAGGATCTGTTTTAGAACTTTCTTCAATGTCTTCATCATATCCTTCCGGGAGTTCAGCAGAAACCATATTAGAAGATACGATTATACGATGGACTTCACCGACGCTGGTATCAGAATCCCATGACCTGGAATCAGAAGAATTAGAACGTTCTTCACTATCAGAGTCAGAGACTACTGGGGATAACATCGGAGGAGAAGCATATCCGAGACCTCTTTTGGTTCTACTGTAATACATCTCTGACTTTCCTTATGGAACAGCGGTACGGAGAGGAGTCTTTCTTCCCTTACCGTAGTTGAGGCCACTTTTGAAGTCGTAACCCATCTTTCGGACGATGTCTTTTGATTGTTGACTGTAACGACGAAATTGAAGATGTCCCGTATCGTTAAGTTTGCTATCATCCGTATAGCTGAATTGTTTTTCTGGTCCTTTACTAAAAAGTATTGGACTTTCACCTTTCTTTCGAGAAGGGCAAATACGGTAAGAATCGTCTGGGTCTTCAAATGAGACTTCTGTCTGAAGAGATTGTACAACTCTCATGGTAATTGATTGGAAGCTATCTAACATATCCAAATAGAATTTAGTATAATAAATAACATCAGTATACTGGAAAGTAGGTGCTTTTTCATTGATTTGTACATCAGTATTTACAACAGGACCTTTAGCCTTAGCAGGCTTGGTCAGATTAATTACAAGAGGGGGAAGAAGAAAAACGTGGGGGAGGCTTGTTACGACGGAGGTCGATGACAAGTGGCTCAGAGGAGGTGAGCTCCCTTTTTTCTTTGTTGCGAGTGAGATCAACAACAAGTGGCTCAGAAGGAGTGAGCTGCTTTTTGTCCTTGTTACGACGTAGGTCGATAACAAGTGGCTCAGAAGAGGTGAGCTCCCTTTGATCTTGATCAGCATCAACTGACTTCTTTTGAACTGGCAAGTGAATAGCCAGTGGTTTAGAAGACTGAGGATGTGAAACTCGCCCTTTGACAGGTATGATAAGAGTGTCTTTGGGCATTGCTTCTTGTTCTTCCTCAGTGTCTAAGGCTAACACAATCTTCATGAATTCATCCTTGTACATCCGAGCATCGTTGCAGTATGCTTCAACGCCTTTGAAGGGATAAAGATCCGCAACTTCCTTATGGACCTCTCCCTTATCATCAACATATTTGAAACATTGATGAAGGGTTGATGGAACAATATTATGCTCATGTAAGAATGGTCTCCCCAATAGAGCATTATAAGAACAACCATGATTGTCAATGATATAGAAGGTAACTTTTGTGCGAAGATTACCTATTTGGAGTTTTAAGCGAATCTTGCCCAAAGGTTCACTCCTTCCCTGATTGAATCCAAGGATGGTGGTGATTGTAGTGGAGAGACTATGCACAGGAATTTTCAGAGCATCGAGCATTATTTTCGGCATGATACTGAGGGCAGATCCTGGATCTATCAGGATACGATCGACTTTCATCGAATCAACATATCCTGTATAGTAGAGAGGACGATCATGCCTATTATCCTCCATCAATATGTCATCTTGTGTGAAAGTAATGTTCGGAATCAACTCCAAAACACTATGACAATGTAGACAAGAGACTGGTTCTGCTTCCGGCTTCTTGAGAAAGGCTAAACAAGTCTCAGCTTGCATAAGAGCTTCACTTAAAGTTTCTCGCGTCTCTCTGGAAAGACGCAAGAGCTCAAAGATAGATAGCCTTGCTGGGGTATTAGCTAGTTGAGCCAATATATCAAAGTTGTAAGGCTTCTCAAGCCCTGTAGGGGATGATTTCTTCAAGGGTTTATCAAAGCGGATTTGTTGCTTGCCTTTATCAGCAGCCACTGGTTTGGGAGGAATAGGAACCACAACTGGTGAAGATGTAGAAGGAATTTCTTCAATAGCAGCAGATTGTGCTGAGACAGGTTCAGAAGAAGAGGCAGGATTCTCTTGAGATTCAGAGTAATCTTTCAGATAAGTTTTTCCTGATCTGGTGCCTAACAGAATTTCTTTATCAACTATGGGGTCAAAAGACACCATGTTGCAGATCTTTGTCTTGTTTTTGGAGCGACCTTTCTTCTTAGAAGAAGAAGAATCCTCGAACTCTGAAGTAAGGTCGGGATGGATCCACATAACCTCGCCATTGTCAAGAGACAAAGGAACGAGACCTTTGTTTGGTGGAGAAGGAAGATTTTTAATCTCGAGAGTAGCCTTCGGAATAGGAATGACACCATGCTGTATCATCTGCGGGGGAAAGTTACCGAACTGGACTGAAACCATGTTGGCAGTGACAGTCTTCTCATCTTGCTGTAGAGTAACAACTCCAGCATTGACAAGCTCTTGAATCTTACCATTGAGCACATAACATGCTCGAGTAGGATGTCCAATGAATCGTTGGTAGACACAATACTTAGGATGATCGGTCTTATCGACTTCATCAGGTTTCTTTGGATCTGGAAGTTGGATCTTGTTGCTTTTGAGTAAACACTCAAAGATGCTTGCTGTGTCATTTTCATCAAACGAATACTCTACCTTAGGGCGAGGTTCCCTCGGTTGAGGTGCAGCAGGAGTAGAAGTAGATGTAGGCGGAGCTACGTTGACAGCCAAGGACTCTTTGCTTTTCAGGTTAATGTTCAGAGTTTCCTTGTTCTTGCGGTTGTTCTAACGATTACCGCCACCTGATGATTGATGTTCGTCCCGATCTGGGTTAGACATCTGTACCTCTAGCTGTTTAAATTTCTCAGTACTCACTTCAGCTGCTTTGGCGTTGACGATAAAGGATGGCCAGTCTTGGAACTGAGTTGAGCCTGTCCACATACTGATGATAGGCAAGAGATTTGCCTTGCAAGTGTCTATGGTAACAGCAGCAGGAGTCCCTGGAGGCATCTTTATGGCTTCTCGACGGAACCGTTCGATGAAACTCTCAGCAGTTTTATTATGTTTCTGTTTGATTTTATTGAGGGCAGACATAGTCATGTCGTTGAATCCCTCATAGAATCTTTCCAGAAAGATCTGCTTAAGTCCTGAGAAAGAAGTAATACAACCATCGGGCAAACTTCTGTACCAGTCGTATGCTACGCCGGCTAAACAACCGACGAACACTCTGGTAAGAAGAGCGTCATTTGGTTGGAGTTGAACAGTCATTACCTCGAAGTGATTGATGAACTGGCTTGGTGAGGTACTACCGTCGAAAAGAGAGATTGTTGGAATCTTGTATTTGGGAGAAAATGGAACTTCTTTCCATTCAACTGGGTAAGGCTGTTTGATCCCCAACCTTTGCAAGTTGTCCTTCTCCTTGAAAGCTTCGAACTGAGTTCGTAAGAGTTTTACAGCTTCATTGGCGTCTTCGGATAATGAAGAAGGAGCAGGTTGGATCAGAGTGGTAGGAGGAGGAACAGCATTATAGGTACTACCTCCAGCTCCAGACTGACTAGGTGTAGTTTGAACTTGTACTTGTATAGGAGACATTTGAGGAGATACTACCCCCAGCCCAGTGTTGACAGGCATCGATGAAGCTATAATTTCAGGATTCACAGCTGGTATAGTCGGTGGTGTGGCATGTTGTGCCATAATGATGGAATGCATACTGGCGACCATTTCAGCCATGGTCTTCAGTTTATCTTCAAGCGCAACAATTCGTTGTTCTTGATTTACAGAAGTGGAAGCATCTGGATCTTCATTGATAACATAAGCCGTCACTTCTCTTGGTACAGTAGAAGACACTGTACGTTCAGAACTTTCGCTATATGCATCATAGTCTGAGAAAGAGTCGTCTTCTGACTGAGAAGTGGGAAGATAACCCGAAGGATCTTGAAGAAGATTCCTCTCTCGGCTTCGGGAACGGGTATGTTGAAATACTCCTTCAGAGGATTCTTGGAGTAAATCTAGATACCGTTGGCTTGGTTTGCGAGGTTTGCCGTGCTTAGAGCACCTTCTACCCCAGTGTCTCGAGAAGTCATGTTAATAGAAGCATATAGGACTTCATCTTCATCCTCTGACATTGGTTCAGTTTTAGCAAAAGTCAAACGATCGAAGACAGATCGCTTTGTTGTTTGACAACAACATTGGATGATGACTTTATGATTGCAATGATGATCAGATGATTGAACTGAAGGAGTTGAGGCACTATCCCATTTTTGTCTGAGATGTTCTCGGAGATCAGAAACCATGCCAGGACGAGGAAAGGTTCGAGGAATATGTTCTTTAACAACATTCGGAACATGGTTCTGATTCTTCAAATGTTTTGTCCCTTGTGTGTACAAGGAAGTGCTCACCTCATTGGCATAGGTATCAGGATTTTTGTTCCTGGAGGTTTGTCTTTGAGGCTTGACCTTCGGCATAGGTTGCTTACGTTTTGCCAAAGTTGGCCTGTTAAGATATGTTCTTAGGTCTGCAAATTCACCCCCAGGGGTTTCTGTTTGAGACACCAACAGTTTTCCCGGTTTGGAACGGGATATTTTGAAAGTTGGAAGGTCTTGGAATTCTGCTACTGGGGTAGGCAGAATACCTCTTTGATCAGTACAAGTTCCCTTGTCATGAAGGAAAGAAGAATCCTTGTTTGTAGGAGTTCTTGTACTGACAGGTGCCGAAATACGTTCAATTTGATCTTCTTCGGTAAAGATCGAGGAAGACTGAGAAAAGACCAAAGGGCCTTTCCTTTATTTTGAGAAGAAGGGTTAGCTAAAGAGCGTTTCCCTCTGTTGTCTTCCAAGTCATGAGACAAGGAAGTCTGAGAAAAGACCAACAGACCTTTTCCTTTGTTTTGAGGAGGAAGAGGAATAGCCAAAGGACTACCCCCAGTAGATTGTGCTGGAACAGCAGAGTGTTTAAGAGGAGGAACAGAGGTCTTCCTTTTGTTATGAGAAGAGGAGAGTTTAGCCAAAGGGCTGTTACTCTTGGATTGCGCATGCTTAGTTTGCGCATGGGTGGATGGCGCACTGGCCACTTGTGCATTAGAAGCTTTGGCAGAAAGTGCACTGGTTCTGACCACATAAGCTGTGGTTTGCGCATCAGGAGTCCTTGCTTTAGAGTGCTTGGGATGCACTTTGGTTGTTGAAGTGTTGGTTTGCGCAGAAAAAGTTACTGCCAACTGCGCCATGGTCATAGGAGTCTTAAATTTTGACAAGGCAGCATATGAAGTAGCCTGTGCAACAGTTACAACAGATTGCGCAGCAGTGTCTGAAACAGTTTGTGCAGCAGTTGTTGAGACAGACTGTGCAAGAGTTGGCACAGCAGATTGTGCAACAGTCTGGCTAGCAGATTGTGCAACAGTTGGCACAGCAAATTGTGCAGCAGTCTGGCTAGCAGATTGTGCAACAGAGTGTGCAGCATCCTTGGTGGCAAAACTGCCAGATTGTGCAGCAGTCTTGGAGACCCATACCGAGCGCACTTTGCTCTTGGCAGAAGTGGCTAAAGTACGGGGAGAGGTCTTAGAGTTGAGCATCGCCTCGTAGGCTGTCTGGTTGACTTTAACAACCAGCGTCTTCTGCGTCTTCCCGATAGACGCTACGTCACATTGAGTTGCTACTTCCTCGTTGGAGGAGAAAGTTGTCCCCAGCAGAGTCGCCATTTTGTTTGCAAAAACAAAAGTATAAAACTTTATTGATACAAACTGTGTAATAAAGATTACAAGAATTCTGGGAATATTACAACTATAGGAATCCAATCTAGATGACGATTGCTTTATCCCTTGGACGATGTGAACTTTGAAGACGAAGCCTCTGAAGTTGAAAACAACTCTGGAAACTGAAGGCAAAAGCCTCGGAAGTTGAAGGCAAAAGCCTCGGAAGAATGCAACAGCACTTGGGCAAGAACTCCTGAACTCTCTGATTTCTGATCTCTGATATCTGATCTCTTGATCCCCTTGAAATGAAGACTTGAAACTCTATTTATAGAGTTCTGGAAATAACTAACTTTTAGTTATCCTGGACTGCGCAGGATGGTTTGCGCAGCAATGGACTGCACAAGCAGTTACTGTATCGTGGGCCAACTATCTTGGACACATGGCATCATTTGATTGAAATATGCATGATCGTGCATAGGCAGTTGCCACGTAATGAGCAATTGATGGCCTGAATGCCACGTATACTTTGTCAATTATGTTGATAGAATGCGCAACCTGAACTGCGCAGACTTTGGTTTGCGCAGGATTAGACTGCGCAAGAATGGATTACGCTGCCAACTGTCAGCCGCCCTCGAGCACTGTGCGGTACAATAAACGAACAGTCTCCTCGTTCTTCGTGCTGTCAGTTGTCAGAAAGATTTGATTTGATTTAGGTAATGATGACTTCAGCCACGTCAGCCTGCACAGTTGAGAGCATGCGCAAACCAGTATGCGCAATTGGATTACTGCGCAATCTGTTGTATGCGCAATTCATCAAAATGATGTGTATCTTGATTCTTTGACTTCGTTGATTGATGCAACTTGATTTTTTAGGACCTACAAGCGTGATCCCAATATTGGTCAGGGTCGCGGGTGACCCTTAAGGATCAGCCTACAATAAGAATCAATGAATAACCAAAATTAGTTCCGGATGGGACAATCCAACCTTCAGGCTGACCTTGGCTGCCAGACCGTGTTCTAGGTACTGAAACTGATCGTTTTTCGTTATTATTGTTGGAGTTTTGGCCTTTCCTTTAGAAACTTTAGTCCCACATCGGATAGGCTAAAGAGTTTGTATCTCTATATATTAGCTTTGCTATTATTTGGGATGCACATGTGGTATGGAGGTGCACATGGGTTTGCCATGTGGGATTATTTTTCTAATGGGAAAAAGGCTAAAATCAACAATTAAAGCATTCATGCTTTTTGCTCTTGGGAAATTTATTTCCATAGGAGCTAAGCCCCGTAGCGACTCGGGCTCGGGCTCGGGCTCGGGCTCAAGGGCTCATATGGCATTTTGTTGGCGTACTTTGCACTTAGCATCGTCGCTAGGCGCATAGTACGCTCGTTGCGCGACCACGTTACGCAGCCCGTTACGCGAGCCCAGTTATGCAGCCCACTGCGTGCAGCGTGCGCAGAGTACGCAGCGTACGCAGTATGCGTAGTGTGCGCAGGTTGCATAAAATGGCTGTGTACGTAAAGTGCAAATTACGCTGGTTACGCGAGTGGCACAACTTGCAGCAGAACGTGTCTTTGCATGTTCTGAGTGGTTGCTCCATGTTCGGGGTGGTTATTACCACGTCCCTAACATTGTGCTAACCGGGCAGTTGTTGCTGGGGCTTATATAAGGCCTCCTCCTTCTCTTTCACAGGTTAGAACATAGACACAAGCAGTAGACAGAAAGTTTACAAGTGTTTAGAGGCTGTGAGAGAGAAGAGAGGTTTTGTACCAGCGTTGAGTTTTGCACGGGAGTTCGTATTCATCCGAGAAGCCAGAAGAGCAACAGTGTTCCAAGTTCTCCGACGAACTTGCTGGTTCCTGGAAGCTATTCGTGTGGGGCGAATAAAGCTTTGAGCAACGGTGATTATTCACCCCAGCAGGAGTTTTTCCATCTTTCGCCTGTCACCTTCTTTGTTGGTATTATCAGGATTCTATTAGCGCACCTTCGGTGAAGTGTTTGCGTTGATATTATCAGAATTCTATTTGTGCACCTTCTGTGAAGTGTAGCACTAGTGGAATTTCTCTTACGTACCTTCTGTGAAGTGTTACGTTCTGTGCACCTTCTGTGAAGTGTAGCACTAGTTGAAATTTCTCTTACGTACCTTATGTGAAGTGTTACGTAATAACGATTGTTTGTACAATTGTTACGATATTTCAGTTTTCCATCGAATAATTGTGCCCCGGCAATAACAATCTCAAAGCTTTATCGCTACGATGGAAAACGTTAATGTTTCACTATTCAATTCTGACTTTTGCAAGTTAGAAAAGTTTGATGGAGAACATTACCAAGTCTGGAAGAGGAAGGTATATCTAACCCTTCAACTCAAAGACGTAGATCACGTGCTTCTGGAGGAAGAACCTACTGTTCCAGATGTTGGGTCTGCTGCCGCAATTACCGCGGCTACTAAACTGTAAGCAAAATGGAGAAGGGAAAATAGTAATTGCAGGCTGCTTATCCTGAATGCTATGGAAGGTTCCCTTGCAGAATCCTATTCTAAGAAGAATATCGCTAGAGACATATGGGAGTCTCTAGAAAAACTCTACGAAGAAGACAAGAACCGCAGTAAAAATTTTGTGGTTGAAAAATATCACAAGTGGTTCTTTGAGGACGAAAAGTCTATGCTGCCGCAGGTGAAGGAGTTCCTGAAACTGCGACAGAAGCTGGAAGACGAGGCGATGCCCCTCCCCGACAAGTTTGTTGTTGGAGGGATTGTCTCAAAGCTCCCCGCTGGATGGAGCAAGTTCTATGCAAACATGCATAGGAAGAAGCTGGAGATCACCCTTGAAGATCTCCTACATGAAATCTATGTTGAGGACCAGATGCGGGAACAGAAGGTGGACGCACTGTCCAAGCAATTGGCTAACGCCAATATGGTTCATACCAAGGAACCAAGGGGAAAGCAGGCGGCTTCCCACAGCAAGAAGAAGGACCCTGACAATCTAAAAGTCAAGGGAACTTCTATCAAGAAAAAGAAGCCAAAGTCTCAAATGTCTTGCTTCAAGTATGGCAAGAAGGGCCACTTTAAGAATGAGTGCAAAGCAAAAACCAAGCAATCAGAGCAAGAAGAACCTAGTAAGGTAACTATGATCACTGATGTTGTTGCTATGATTGCGCAGGTTGATGCGGTAGGAACTGATGCTGACTGGTGGGTAGACACTGGAGCCACCTGCCATGTTTGCTCCAGCAAGGAGTGGTTCACCACCTACACCCTTACTTCTGATGTGGTTATGGTGGCGAACCAGGCACAAGCTGAAGTGCTCGGGATCGGGACGGTGGTGTTGAAGCTGACTTCGGGGAAGTCACTGACGCTTCAAGGCATGAAGCACGTACCTGCTATCGCCAAGAACCTGATCTCAGGAGGCCTACTCTGCAACGCAGGCCTCAGGATGGACATCAATGCTGGCCAGATGGTGATGTCTATCAAGGAAACATATTTCGAAAAAGCTTTTTATACCGAATTAGGAATGTTCAAGATTCAGCTTGTAAATCAGTTCAATGTTGTTAATACAATCACTCATTCTGCTTATAATTATGAGTTGTGGCATAATAGGCTAGGACATGTTCATTCTAAACGAATTAACAAAATGTCTACTCTAGGACTTATCTCCAAATGTGGGGGTAAGGTAGAGAAATGTGAAGTTTGTGCTCAAACTAAGATCACAAGGAAACCCTTTCCTCTGGTTAATCGAAGTACAGATCTTCTGGAGTTAGTACACTCAGATATCTGTGACTTCAAACAGTTCTCTACAAAGGCCGGAATGAAGTATTTTATAACCTTCATCGATGACTTCTCAAAGTATGCGTTCGTCTATTTGCTGAAGGCTAAAGACGAAGCATTCGAGAAGTTCAAGAAGTTCAGAGCCGAAGTTGAGCGGCAGACTGGACAACAACTCAAAAGAATAAGAAGTGATCGAGGTGGGGAGTACATGTCTCATGAATTTGCATCGTTCTGCAAAGAACATGGAATTGTCAATGAGACTACGGCTCCGTACTCTCCTCAATCAAACGTTGTAGCAGAGAGGAAGAACAAAACGTTAACAGAAATGATTAACTCAATGTTGTTGACTGCTGGCCTTCCTAAGTGCTACTGGGGTGAAACTGCATTGACGGCCACTTTTATTCTAAATAGAGTGCCTCATGCAACTTCAGACGTTACTCCTCATGAACTCTGGTTCAAAGTCAGACCTAACTTGAATGTCATTCGAGTGTGGGGGTGTCTGACATATGTCAAGCTTCCAGATCTGAAGATTCAGAAGCTTGGAACAAGGACCACTAAGACGATCTTCTTGGGGTATGCCGAGAAGAGTGATGCTCGAAAATTTCTTGATATTGAGTCAAATCATATCATTGAATCTTGCGAAGCAGAATATTTTGAAGACAAATTTACAAGGCATAAGAATATTGTACTTGCGGATGTACTGGAGAACAATGAGGGTGCGCAGCAAACTGAAGTCTTCAATGAAGATGTGGTCCAAGAAGATGTTGTTGAAACAACATTTGAACCAGAACAAGCTGAACCGTCAGCTAAGCGTGTGAGGAGGCCGAAGGACTTCGGAAGTGACTTTGTACACCTATCATGTGGAAGCAGATCCGCTTACCTATGATGAGGCAATGAAGACCAGAGACACGGTTTTCTGGAAGGAGGCGATTGACAATGAAATTGATTCCATCACCTCAAATAACACTTGGGTGTTGGTTGATCTTCCTGAAGGAGCGAAACCCATCGGATGCAAATGGATCTTCAAGAAGAAGATGAAAGCAGACGGAACTATTGACAAGTTTAAGGCTAGGTTGGTAGCCAAAGGGTTTTCTCAGAAGCAGGGGATTGACTATTTTGACACGTATGCTCCAGTTGCCCGGATGACCACCATCAGGATGTTGATTGCTCTTGCAGCAATACATAAGATGGTGATACATCAGATGGATGTGAAAATGGCTTTCCTAAATGGCGAGCTGACCGAAGAGATTTACATGCAACAGCCAGAGGGATTTGTCGTCAAGGGTCTTGAAGACAAAGTTTGTAAGTTGGTGAAATCTTTGTACGGTCTTAAACATGCTCCCAAGATGTGGCATGAGAAATTTGACAAGGTTATAAGGTCAAATGGCTACATGGTCAGCGAGACGGACAAGTGTGTTTACACGAAGTTCGCTGATGGAAGAGGTGTGATCGTTTGTCTGTACGTGGACGACATGCTTATCCTAGGTACAGATATGAGCTGTGTTACAAAGACAAAGAGGTTCATCTCGAGCAAGTTCAGTATGAAGGACTTGGAGGAAGCTGATGTGATCTTAGGGATCAAGATCATCCGGACAGACACTGGGCTAGCGCTGTCATAGTCTCATTATATTGAGAAAATGATCACTCGTTATGGGTATCGGGATCTTCCAGGGATCGATACGTCGTACAGGTGTGATGTAAAGTTGAAGCCTAATTCAGGAGAAAGCGTCAAGCAGCTGGAGTATGCAAGCATAATCGGGAGTTTGTTGTATACTACTAATGCCACAAGGCCTGACATAGATTTCGTCGTGGGAATGCTAAGTCGTTTCACGAGCAACCCTGGTGTTGAACACTGGAAGGCTGTGAAACGGGTAATGAGATATCTCAAGAAGACTCAGACATATGCACTGTACTACAACAAAGATCCGCAGGTAGTGGAAGGCTTCAGTGATGCCAGTTGGTGCTCAGATTTGGAGGGCGAGAGGTCCACAGGTGGATATATTTTCACAATGGATGGAGCTGCTATATCGTGGAAATCGAAGAAGCAGACTATGCTCTCGCGGTCATCCATGGAATCTGAGTTCTTTGCACTTGATACCGCAGCCGAAGAAGCAGAATGGCTTCGGGAGCTCATGTATGATCTTCCAGTGGTTGGGGTGCAAATACCGACAATACCGATATACTGCGACAACCAGGCGACTGCGGCGGTTGTGAGCCCCTGTTTTTCAAAATTTATTTAATTAGTATTAATTAATTTTTAATGTCATATTTAGCCTTAAAATATTTATTATGAATTTTAGAAATTTTTCTATAATTTTTAAATAATTTTTAAATGAGTTTTAATAGCTAAAATATCATTTTGCAATTAATTAAAAAGTTTTAATATCATTTTGTAATATTTAGAATTGTTTTAATTTAGTTATGTAATTTATTAAATTGTTACGATATCAGTTTGCAATTAATCAATTATTTTAAATTATGGAATGTAAATTTCTATTTGCATTTACCTACTGTTAGGACCTATTTATAAATCCTAAAACTATGGGAACCTAAGTGTAAAACCCTAATCTACCCACCCCCGACGACCCGACTGACCGACGACTGACCGGCGACCTGACCCCGCCATTTTCGGCCGACTCTGGCCAGCTCACCGCCCACAACCGACTTCCCTTCCCTATAAATGAAGCCCTAGACTAAACTCTAATCCTAGAACAACCCCACGACCACCCAGCCACCCCTTTTCTTTCCCGACAGCCTAAACCCTAACCCTAACTCCGGCGAACCCTCGTCCAGCCCCCACGACGAGCGTCACCGCCCCCAACCACCATCAATCGACGCGCCCGGCCAAGACGAACGCGTCGCCACCACTCCGTCGCGACCACGCAGCCTCCTCCGCCGTCCACAGCTTTCGAAACTCCCCCGACTAGCCGGACACGTAAGTGGCAGTGACAAAACGTGTCGTGCGTGTCTCGAATCAACGTATGTGGTTCGTCAGGACACGAGGACCCTAGTCCAGTGCTTGGACACGCGAATCAATACTCGTGCGTGTCGTAAATAATCCCGACACTTAGACTCTGTGTCCCAAACTGTCAAGACACAGTTTTGATATCGGGTTTAATTTTATTTTAACTAAAACCTAAATAATTCTAATCAAAACCCTCCCCCTAACACAAGCTACGAGCTGACCCCCTAGCAAGCCCGACCCAACTTAGGAACCCGACCCATAGGGCCGAGTTCGAGCCCCCCCTTTGTGCTGTTGTTTCTTTTTCTTTTTCTTTTTCTTTTGTTTTTCTTTTTGTTTTATTATTTATATATATATATATATATATATACATGTATTTGTATATATATATATGTATTATTATATATACTGTATTATATATATATGCTGTATTTATATATATATATATATAATACAGTATATATAATAATACATATATATATATACAAATACATGTATATATATATATATATATATATATATATATATATATATATATATATATATATATATATATGTATTTATGTATATATGTTCATGTGTATTTATGTATATATATGTATTTATGTATATATGTAAAAAAAATGTATATATGTATTTATTTATACACATATATACATATATATATGTATTTATGTATATATGTATTTATGTATATATATGTATATATGTTCATGTGTATATATATTATTATATATATACTATTATGTATATTTATACAATATTTCTATATATCTATACTTTATAGTTAAGTATTTTCTTATATATATATATATATATATATATATATATATATATATATATATATATATATATATATATATATATATATATATATATATATATATATATATATATATATATATATATATATATATATATATATATATATAATATATATAATATAAAAAAAAAAAAAAATATATATATATATAATATATATATATATTTTTATTATATATATATATATATATATATATATATATATATATATATATATATATATATATATATATATATATATATATATATATATATATATATATATATATATATATATATGTGTGTGTGTGTGTGTGTGCGTGTGTGTGTGTATTTTTTAACATATGTATGTATATATCCATTATGTAAATATCTATATATTTATATGTATATATAAATATTGTAGTTATACATTTTATATATGTATTTCACTCTACCTAGTGTAAATTATTATTATGTAAATATACTTGTCATATTTACGTGACTGCTATGTATAATTTCACATAGTTAAAATATTAATATTTATTATGTATTTTACGTCTTTGTATTTTTGTGTATTTTAATTACTGCAACCATTTGGTGTCCAAGCCTAGCATGGGTTTTTGGGTCCAAATATGTTTTTCCACATTCAAGACCTATAAAAGTAATATTGGACTTGATTCATGGCCTTGGGTCCTGTATTTGAACTCTGGTTCAAATTATGTACATGGACAAAATACGCAGATAATTAATTATTTAATTTTAATTGTGTACAATGCTGTTTTTGAATTTCTAAAAATACTTAAATTGCTGTTAAAATTCTGGAAAAATAGTATTTAGATACTATGTTAATTTAGCTAATTTAGTATAATTTTTACAGTATTTAAGTTATAGTTTTGCCATATGAAACCAGAACTCATTTTCTGTGTACTTAGGAAAACTGATTTTTATAAAATACTTGTACTGGTTAATAAATTCTAGAAAAATTATAATAAATTTCTATAATTAACAAGGATCATTTTGGTACTTTATTTTGTGTAAAATTGAGCTTTTTGTCTATCTCAAAAATTATTGGAACACAATGTACATTTGATTTATTTATTGAATAATTACGACTTACAACTTTTTGTGTTATTTTGAGTTATAGCCGTGTTGAACCTCATCCCTCACTAGTATAAAGACCCTAGAAAGTTAGTTATAGTAGTGTGTCACCCCACGTTGGTCTCTTATGCTAAAGTCATCATTTTGGCTAGGTGCCCAGTCACAAGTCGTGTTGCACCAATTAGTGTCTTAGTATTTTAGCTTAGTGTAAAAACTAAGTTTATGTATTTATTTCTACAGTGACGAGTTACCAGACATCTATAACACTTTTATCGCAGCTTGCTTTGCTAGAGGCAAGTACTTTCTACAAACTTTACATACTGTTACATCAATGAACTGTAAATCCAACCATGTTAAATGCTGATCCTTGGGGTAGCAAGTTAAACCTTCACATGTTGTATTACTTTCAGTCACTACCATGTTTAGAACAGTTTTATATCTCTCACATGATTAGAACCTGGGTTATGGGGAAACTGATAGTTGAGTACGTGATCATGCCCCCTTCTCCGTACGTATGTACCGAACAAGGTTGACATTTTATATGTATACCTTGTCGTAGGCTTTATCTCAAAGCGGATTTATACGCATGTACATCTATCGCCTTATCACTTGTACGAAAGTACATTTCATTATGTGCCCCTGCACATTGTACACCTATTGACGATCACGTACCTGCTACAGTTTTAAACATTACATATACATCTGTCTCTATGACATATGTGTCCTTGCCATGATAGATTATGTGATGCCATGTTTCCAGTTATTCCTCTTATATTTATTTCCATGTTTCATATGCTAGTTTGTTAGAATCAGTACTTGCTCCCGTCCTGACAGGATAACGTTGTAGGTATCCTTACTGAGGAGGAGTTGCTCTGTGATCCGTATTATGGAGATACAGCCGAGGACCCGGCTTTGCTTTACGAGGATGTTCCTACGGGAAAACTCGTCTAGTTTGCGTAGTTGCTTGGGATATTTAGTGTAGTCATGTATTAGACTACGTATTTTGTAACTGGACGTGTATCCAGTTTTACATTTCAGATTTGTACTTGGACTTATTACTATATGAGACAACTTTTGTGTTTGAAGCATTTATGACTTTTATTCACTTATAGAACTGTTAGCACATTTAGTCTTATCTTGTTATTTCTAGAACAGCTTACTGCGCTTTATCTCAAGCGCAGGCTGGACATAACTCGGCCCGGCCCAACAATTTGGGTAACGGGTCGTGACATGTTTTTTGTGATGGCCCATGCAGGTCCTGACTAAATTGTTTGGTTATGTTATTGTACCAAGCATGCCTGCAATTAGGAACTTAAGGTAATTAGACAACATTAGAAATGACGCTTAGAACACCTAGAGGAATGCTAGGATTGCAACATAGGAAATACATCACATGCTTGCTATTATAATTAGATTTTCTTTTCTATGATTGTTTACTTTAAATAAGTCCTTATAAGTCCTTTTATTTTATATTAGATGGTGCTTACTCGTTCATC
Source organism: Iris pallida (assembly GCA_029216955.1). Lineage (NCBI taxonomy): Eukaryota > Viridiplantae > Streptophyta > Magnoliopsida > Asparagales > Iridaceae > Iris > Iris pallida. Next base: position 26,563,722 of record JANAVB010044419.1, read on the forward strand.
CCAGTACGTCACACCTGAGAATGGTGCACTACATATCCAGTCAGCTGACCAGTTGACTGATATACCCCCACCTCCACCTACCACATTCCCCCACTCCACAGATCCACAAACCCAGATGCCTCCACCACCTTCCACATCGCAGTCCCAGCAGGACCCGATACTTCCACCACCCCCTATCACTATACCTACCCAGGCTTCCGTCACACTCGACGGGAACCAACTGCTCACTCTGATCCAAGGGTTCCTAACGACCCATCAGGAGCAGACTATCCTACTCCGTCAGAGCATGGAGCGTTCTGAGGAACGTACCGTGGTCCCACCACCTGTAGAGCCACGGCAGAGAGCGGGAACGAACAAGGACTTCATGGGTCTGAATTCCAAGGAGTTCTCAGGGACTGAGGGCATAGTAGTAGCAGATGATTGGCTAGACTCGGTAGAGAGGAAGCTCCTTGGTGTTAGGATGCCGGGTGACCTCCAGGTCGAGGCAGCGGGATTTCTGCTGATAGACTTGGTAGAAGTTTGGTTCCGGAATGAGTCATTATTTGCGAGAGGGAGGGCCACTTGGGATCAGTTCAAGACCCAGTTCAAGAAGAAATTTTTCTCGACCACTGCTAGTGTAGCCATGGGGCTACGATTCCAGAACATCCAGCAGGGAAACCATTCTGTCGACGAATATACGGCAGAGTTTAGTCGCCTGAGTCATTTCGTTCCTAGTCTGGTTGCAGACCCAGAGGAGATGACCCGTAGGTTTTGCCATGGTCTAGTTCCAGACATCGACATTCTTATAGTGGCGAATGGTACGACTGACTACTACAAGTGCCTAGAGTTGGCCCGGAGCATCGAGGAGCGTCTTCTATCTAGCAAGAGGCCGGCTTCTGTACACCATGAGGGACCGTCCAAGCGTCAGGCTTTCCAGCAGAGAGCACCGATGCTGCCCCAGCAGACTTACCGTCCCCCTACATCACATCACCCGACCCCGCCAGTTAGAGCCCCGGGACCCCGACATCAGCAGCAGCAGCAGAGGGGAGCTATATGTTCTTTCTGCGGAAGACCAGGGCATGATTACACCATCTGCATGAAGAGGTTGAAGCAGTGTCTAGCTTGCGGGTCTGCCATCCATCAGCTTCGAGAGTGCCCAGCAGCCAGGGTACCTAGAGGACCACTCCTGACTCAGCAGCAGAGGTTTGGGCAGCATCTGCAGCAGCAGAAGGGATCCCAGGGGAAGGCTTATAGTCTAGCCCTTGAGCCGGAGCCGGAGCAGGTTTCGGAGCCAGATTACCTAGCTGACGTCATCACAGGTCATGTTTATTTGCATACTTTTCTAGCTCTATGCTTGTTTGATTCTGGTGCATCTCATAGCTTTTTATCATTAGAGTTTATGCATAAACACCATCTAGTAGCTACACCTACTGCGAAGATTAGTAGAGTGATGACGGGAGGAGGACCAGTGCCTATTAGAGCTATCTATAGATGCTCTATTTTTATAGCCGGAAGAGAGTTCAGGGGACGATTCTTTGTGATGCCACTCCCCGGTTATGATATCATATTGCGGATGGACTGGCTTAGCTATGCCCATGCATCTATAGACTGTCATGAGGTTAGTATTTTGTTCAGTCCCTCAGGCACAGCACCATTCAGTGTCAGGAGGACAGGGCCAAAGATCAGCCTAGAGCCGAATTGTTGTACGACAGTTGGAGACGTAGCACCGCCACACCCTATCATTAGGGAGTTTATGGATGTATTCCCTGAGGATCTTCCAGGACTTCCGCCTGACAGAGATGTGGAGTTCACTATAGATTTAGTGCCGGGTTCATCACCAGTATCCCGGGCTTGCTATAGAATGAATCCCAAGGAGACCGTAGAGATGAAAGAGCAGATTGATGACCTGTTGAAAAAGGGTTTCATTCGATCTAGTTCTTCTCCATGGGGAGCGCTAGTGCTCTTTGTGCCTAAGAAGGATGGTACAGTTCGGTTGTGTATTGACTACCGGGCCTTGAATGCCATCACCATTACGAACAAATATCCTCTGCCCAAGATAGATGATTTGTTCGACCAGTTGAGTGGGACGAAGGTATTTTCCAGGATAGACTTAAGATCCGGGTACCACCAGATGAAGGTTAGGGCAGCAGACATCCAGAAGACGACGTTCAACACGAAGTACGGGCAGTACGAGTTTCTGGTGATGCCATTTGGTCTCACAAATGCGCCAGCTGTCTTTATGAATTTGATGAATAAGACATTTCACCAGTATCTGGATATGTTCGTCGTAGTGTTTATCGACGACATTCTGATATACTCGAAGACGCCGGAGAAGCATGCAGAGCACTTGCGGACAGTTTTGGGGATTCTGAGACAGGAGAGATTGTTTGCCAAATTGCCGAAGTGCGAGTTCTTTTTAGACCGAGTGGAGTTTCTCGGCCATGTAGTTACTAGAGAGGGAATCTCGGTGGCTCCCAGGAAGATTGCTGCAGTTAAGACATGGAAGGCTCCGACGTCAGTTTCAGAGATCAGGAGCTTTCTGGGTTTAGCAGGCTATTATAGAAAGTTCGTCCAGGACTTTGCTAGGATAGCTGAACCCATGACGAAGCTGACGCAGAAGGACGCAGAGTATATTTGGTCAGAGGACTGTCAGACAGCATTTGAGGAGCTGAAGAGGAGGCTAACGACCGCTCCAGTTCTGACTTTACCTTCAGGTTCTGGAGGTTTCACCATATACAGCGATGCTTCAGGAAAGGGGCTAGGATGTGTCCTACAGCAGCATGAGAAAGTGATTGCTTATGCATCTATGCAATTGCGGACACATGAGTGGAATTATCCTACCTATGACCTAGAGTTAGCTGCGGTGATCTTTGCACTCAAGTTATGGAAATATTACTTATACGGAGAGCGTGTAGAAATCTTTACTGACCACAAAAGCTTGAAGTATGTTTTCACGCAGAAAGAGCTGAACATGAGGCAAAGACGATGGTTGGAGTTGATGAAGGACTTCGACATCGATTTACAGTATCACCCCGGGAAGGCAAATGTGGTAGCAGATGTGCTGAGCAGGCATCCGATGGCATGGTATCTGATGATAGATCAGCATTTGCGGGAAGATCTGGAGAAGCTCGGTATCGAGCTAGTTCTGCCAGGATCAGTGATACAGATGATGGCGCTTGACATTCAGTCAGGTTTGATGGAGCAGATTCGGGAGGCACAGTCTACAGATGAGAGCCTTCGCAGACTTCGAGCCCAGGCTTTAGCTGGATTACTGGATGACTTCACTATAGCAGAGGATGGATCCTTGAGGCATGGCAGCCGATTGTGCGTGCCGAAAGGAGAGCTGGTAGAGACAGTCTTGCAGGAGGCGCACCGATCGAGATATTCTATTCACCCTGGTGCTAACAAGATGTACCGTGACTTGCGGGAACATCTTTGGTGGCACGGGATGAAGAGGGATGTGTCACGTTTCATCTCGAGATGCCTAGTTTGCCAGCAGGTCAAGGCGGAGCGCCAGAGGCCAGCTGGTCTATTACAGCCGTTACCCATTCCCGAGTGGAAGTGGGAACATATTACGATGGACTTTGTCTCAGGGCTTTCTCGTTCCCAAGGAGGAAAGGATGCCATTTGGGTCATCGTGGACAGGCTGACGAAGTGTGCGCACTTCATACCCTTCAAGGTGGGACTTTCCACCGAGAAGTTGGCAGAGCTATACATGCAGCAGATAGTTTGCCTACACGGAGTGCCAGTGAGCATCGTGTCGGACAGAGACAGCAGATTCACATCCCACTACTGGAGGAGCTTGCAGGAGGAGTTGGGCAGTAGGCTCAAGTTCAGTACGACGTACCACCCACAGACAGATGGGCAGTCCGAGAGGACGATACAGACACTGGAGGATATGCTGAGGACCTGCATACTGGACTTCGGAGGATCATGGGAGAGCCATCTGTACTTGGTACAGTTTTCATACAACAACAGCTACCAAGCCAGTATCGATATGTCTCCTTTCGAGGTGCTATATAGACGACGATGCCGTACACCGCTCTTTTGGGACGATATCGGAGACAGAGTTATGCTTGGGCCAGAGATGATCACGGATGCAGCAGAGAAGGTCAGGATGATCAGAGACAGGCTCAGAGTGGCTCAGGACAGGCAGAAACACTGGGCTGATGCTAGTCGCAGACCGATGGAGTTCGCAGACGGTGATATGGTACTAGTGAAGATATCACCTACTAGAGGGACGATCCGGTTCAAACGAGGAGGGAAGCTGAGCCCAGATACATCGGGCCGTTCGAGATACTTGGCAGGATTGGAGAGGTAGCTTACAGGGTTGCACTTCCACCCAACCTAATAGGAGTTTACGATGTCTTTCACGTATCTTAGCTGAGGAGATATGTTCCAGACCCCAGTCATGTGCTAGATCATTCAGAGTTGGAGGTCGGACCGAGCCTTACAGTTTTTGAGCAGCCAGTGGAGATATTAGACAGGAGAGAGAAGAGGCTGAGGAACAAGGTTATACCCTTAGTACGAGTAGCTTGGAGCCGTCACTCTCCGGGTAAATCTACTTGGGAGAGGGAGTCGGACATGAGGGAGAGATACCCTTACTTGTTCGATCCAACCGCTGCGAGGGAATCACCCGTTCCCGCTTGATACCTTAGAGGTTAGTTTCGATCTTGGCCTTAGTCATTTGATTGTATTGCTTGCTATGTTAGAAAAATTGTAGGGTCTTCAATCCTTGTGAATTTCGAGGACGAAATTTTTCAAGGAGGGAAGACTTGTGAGCCCCTATTTTTCAAAATTTATTTAATTAGTGTTAATTAATTTTTAATGTCATATTTAGCCTTAAAATATTTATTATGAATTTTAGGAAATTTTCTACAATTTTTAAATGAATTTTAAATGAGTTTTAATAGCTAAAATATCATTTTGTAATTAATTAAAAAGTTTAAATATCATTTTATAATATATAGAATTATTTTAATATAGTTATGTAATTTATTAAATTGTTACGATATCAGTTTGCAATTAATCGATTGTTTTAAATTACGGAATACAAATTTCTATTTGCATTTACCTACTGTTAGGACCTATTTATAAATCCTAAAACTATGGGGACCTAAGTGTAAAACCCTAATCTACCCACCCCCGACGACCCGAATGACCGACGACTGACCGGCGACCTGATCCCGCCATTTTCGGCCGACTCTGGCCAGCTCACCGCCCACAACCGACTTTCCTTCCCTATAAATGAAGCCCTAGACTAAACCCTAACCTTAGAACAACCCCACGACCACCCAGCCACCCCCTTTCTTCCCCGACAGCCTAAACCCTAACCCTAACTCCGGCGAACCCTCGCCCAGCCCCCACGACGAGCGTCACCGCCCCCAACCACCATCAATCGATGCGCCCGGCCAGGACGAACGCGTCGCCACCACTCCGTCGCGACCACGCTGCCTCCTCCGCCGTCCACAGCTTTCGAAACTCCCCCGACTCGCCGGACACATAAGTGGCAGTGACAAAACGTGTCGTACGTGTCTCGAATCAATGTATGTGGTTCGTCAGGACATGAGGACCCTAGTCCAGTGCTTGGACACGCGAATCAATACTCGTGCGTGTCGTAAATAACCCCGACACTTAGACTCTGTGTCCCAAACTGTCAGGACACAGTTTCCATTTATCGGGTTTACTGTTATTTTAACTAAAACCTAAATAATACTAATCAAAACCGTGTTAGTCCCACACTGTACCAGCGTTGAGTTTTGCACGGGAGTTCGTATTCATCCGAGAAGCCAGAAGAGCAACAGTGTTCCAAGTTCTCCGACGAACTTGCTGGTTCCTGGAAGCTATTCGTGTGGGGCGAATAAAGCTTTGAGCAACGGTGACCATTCACCCCAGCAGGAGTTTTTCCATCTTTCGCCTGTCACTTTCTTTGTTGGTATTATCAGGATTCTATTAGCGCACCTTCGGTGAAGTGTTTGCGTTGATATTATCAGAATTCTATTTGTGCACCTTCTGTGAAGTGTAGCACTAGTGGAATTTCTTTTACGTACCTTCTGTGAAGTGTTACGTTCTGTGCACCTTCTGTAAAGTGTAGCACTAGTTGAAATTTCTCTTACGTACCTTCTGTGAAGTGTTAGGTAATAATGATTGTTTGTACAATTGTTACGATATTTCAGTTTTCCATCGAATAATTGTGCCCCGTCAATAACAATTATCGACCAAAATTCAAGAATACTGTCTATACCAAGGTTTGCTGGGAAAGAATCTGACAGAGGTGTTCCGACTTTTTAAAAAAACTAAAAACTGGTAAGCTGGCTTTTGGGACTGGTTTTCCAAAAGATGAGAAGCAGAACCCAGCCTAAGAATAAATGACACACGCTCTCTCTCTCTCTCCGTAATGACAATGTGATTATTGTAGCGCATTCTTAGTATTATTTACCCAAATAAGTATAATATTATTTGTTGTAAACTTCAGCTGAAAATTATAATTCAAATTTGAAGGTTTGGTGATGTGACAAATAAAATGCTACAGTGATCTGTGATCATATGCATCATTGTTTGGTAGCCATCACACTTGAAACTTTTTCAGTACGCATACCAGAAAAAATTCATCAAATATAAATGAAACTGAAAAGAGAAATTTTGAGTGATACCCCACTTTTTTTTATTTTTATTTAAGGTACATTCCACCACTTTACATAAATATAAGTTATTTTTCACTTTTGACGGATTCCGTCCAAAACCAACGGTCAACGCGTTTGACTGATAATTTTGGACAAAAATACTCTCCCAAACCCAAGCCCAAATCCTGCCCCCCTCTCCCGCTCCCGCTCCGCTGCCGTATCCCCGCCTCGCCGTTGCCACGCCCCCGCCCCGCCACTGCTGCGCTCACCACCACCACCACCACCACCACCACCACTACCACCACCATCACCATCACCACCATCACCGGAGTAGTAACATTAAACTCCTTCATCCCCAAAAAAATCCACAATGTATAGGAAAAGTAACATCGACAAGTCCATGATTTCATCTGTATGTTTTCTAGCATCCTCTTGTTTAGAGTTTACAGAATGCTTACTTGTGAATAATAAATTTCTCTCTTTGTAGTCCATTAATTTGACGCGACCAACCTCGACATTAATTTGGCACGAGAGGGGGAGGGGAGCGGAGGGGCAGCAGGGGCGTGGGGGGGCGACGAAGCGGTGGTGGTGATGGTGATGGTGGTGATGGTGGTGGAAGTGGTGGTGGTGGTGGCGGTGATGAGCGCGGCAGCGGAGGGACGGAAATACGATAGTGGAGCGGGAGAAGGGGGCAGGATTTGGGCTTGGATTTAGGAGGGTATTTTCGTCCAAAATTATCGGTCAAACGTGTTGACCGTTGGTTTTGAACGAAATCTGTCAAAAGTGGAGGATAACTTATATTTATGTAAAGGGGTGGGGTGCACCTTAAATAAGGGTAAAGAAAGTGGGGGTGACACTCAAAATTTCTTAACTGAAAATGCTCAGTGGACTTCAGTTACCAGATAATTAAAGGAATATTTAGTAACAGAGTCTCGTATATATTTGAAAATTAGGTTTGGATTTCAAAATAACCAAGGTTAGAGTTTGTGTCTCTGTTCATTAACCTACTTGAACAGTGGTTTCGAACTCAAACTATAACGTTGGTTATTTCGAGACCCGAACCATAATATCCATATATATATGTGTGAGATCCTATTACTAAATACCCCATAATCACGGCCGACCCAACAGATTGGGTTGCCCTAGCCGAAAATAATTTTGGTTGACCTTAAACTTTATTAAAATAATAATACATTTTGTCAATATTGTGTTATGATAAGCAAGACAAGCTAGATTTGCCAACATCGTGTTCCAATGAAGTATCATGTAGTGCAAAAAAGCCTAATAATGCTAAGATATCAATGGAATAAAATAATAAAAAAAGATTTTTTGACTTACCCCCCACTTGGTTTACCATATTTCAGGATGCACTCCACAGTTTTGCAAAAATATACAGTACCCTCCACTTTGGACAAAATTCGTCAAAAAAAAGTGGACCAAAATGTTCCTCCCCGCCTCCGCTCCCCCCTCCCCGCCACTGGCCCCCTCCTCCCCGCTACCTCCTCCGCTCCCCCTCCCCGCCTCCGCTCTCCCTCATCCCCGCCACCGCCACGGCCCCCCTCCCCGCCTCTGCTCCGCTCTGCCCCTCCCCCTTCCCCCCCTCCCACCTCTGCTCGCTTCCCCTCACCCTTCTCTGCCACCCCCCTCTCCCATCGCCGCTCCCCCATAGCCGCGACAGCAAGCATCAAGCAGCAGCAGCAGCCGAGGCGGCATGCAACGGCAGTACGGGTGGGGGGTGGGGGGGAGGGCGGTGGCCGGGAGCGACAACGGAGGCGGGGAAGGGGAGCGCAGAGGGAGGGGGGGTGATGGAGAGGGGATGGGGTGGGGGGTGGAGAGGAAAGAGGAAGAAGACATGTGCATTTTGGTCCTTTTTTTGACGGATATCGTCCAAAGTAGGAGGTATTGTATATTTTTTGCAAAACTGTGGTGTGCACCCTGAAATATGGTAAATCAAGTTGGTGGTAAGTCAACAAATCTCTAAAAAAAAAATCTAGCAACTAACAACTCACTTGTCAAAAAATCGTAATATTTAAAATTGAAATAATTTATCACCAACCTCCATCATCTTTGTTCTTAACATCCAACTATCCAAGTATGAAGCAGGAAGAACCCACTGGACTTTCGTCAAAGAAGGCCTACTTTTGATTTTGTACGACAGCTCCTTAGACACTATGCATTCGAAAGCAAAATAATGTTTTTTATTTGAGACTGAATATATTGATCTCTTTGCTTTTTCCGAGTGCATGATGATTGAGGACATATAAAAGAAAGGTAGAAATTGAACTTTTGGCGATTTGGCGGAGAGGTGCGGCCGTCTGGAAATATAGAAATTGGAGTTGGTCTAGAGGCCGATGTGGATGGAAGGGATTTTTTTTTTTTGAGAAGGATTACCCTAAGCCCAGGTGGCTGCCCATGTCCGAGGGGTTGCCCAAGCCCAGGGGCTTGTCAGGCTCACCCCTGGGCCGGCTCTGCCCATAATTAAAAGTAGACTGTCTCATAAACAATTAATCCATAATTTAATTTCCATGATTTTGGATTATGGGAATTAGAAGTTGATGCTGGCTAGTTTCTTGACTTAGACTTGGATTTCGTTTGCTAATATTTTTCAAAAAAAAACTAGCAGCAGAAGCAGCTGATAAGTTGTTCAGACATAATTTTTTTTAAACTTCTATGGTAAGTTATTGTTACCAAACTGCTTAATTTTTTTTAAATGACAATAATTGAAAATAAGCAAATTCAAAACTAACTTCTTAACTATTCTCATGCGCAATGAAAGAAGAAAAGAAGAAGAAACATAGGTATTCGGAGATTGCACTCCTACCATGATTGTCGCTAATGCCCACACAAAAATGTGTTTCAATCTAGTGGTTTGGCTCACAAAGCTCCAAAGTCTCAATAGAAAAAGAAAAAAAAAATCAAGGAAAAGAGTGCTTTATATATTGCATGGTTTGTATACATTTTACCAACCCAAATTTGAAAGTCGACTTATAGATTTGGCTGTCCTTTCTTTGTTCAGAAAATTGCAGATGGAGCATCATAGTCTAATGGAATTGTAAGAATAGTATTAGATTTTGGAAAATTGCAAGAAGAGCACCCAACCAAACTTTAAAATTCCGGTTGGTGATGTCAGCATCATCGTAAATGGATTAATCTAGATTAGCTGAATGCAGCGAACGGATTAAGAGAAATCGGACTTTTGAAGTCCGGTTGCTTACATCATGGGCCGGACTTTAAAAGTCCGGTCTGCCCTTTCCAACGGCTATTTTCTTACCTCTTCACGGGCAGAATTTGTAACGGCTATTTTTTTAAGGGGCTGAATTTGTAACGGCTCTTTTTTTTTTTAAAAACCTATATATACTCCTTGTATACCCATCCCTTCACTCATCTTCCAAATTTTATCCCTCAAATTTTATCTCCCAAATTTTATCCCGCAGTCTTTTACAACAAAGCCTACTTCCAATCTGAGCAACGATGACGTCATTTTCAACCTACTTCCAACTTGAGTCTCGACGATATATTTTGCAGGCTACTTCCTTCTTGAGCAACATAGTAAAATTTTATAGCCTCTTTTTTGAATTATTGATATATCAAGAAAATTTCATGGATCAAACACTGACATTGATCAGCTATCACGGAGGTGCTCTAAACGGATTATCGTACGAAGGAGGCACAACTAATCTTATTTCTACTTATCAAAGTATTTCATTTGAAAATATAAGAAATATTATTATAGAACGTTATTCTATTAACTATTCTTTCGCAATGAGTTTTTTTTTACCGATACCTATTTAGTAATAGACAGTGAAGAATCTTGGAGATTTATTATTCAAAATAATTTAGATGCATCTTGTATAAAAATTTATATTACCGCAGCATTGACAAACATTAGCACAAATATTACTCATACTAGTGCACCTGTTTTTAATAGCCAACATTTATTTCTGGAGCTAGTACTTCGAACCAAATAAATGTTGACAATGAAAATAGTGATGATAGTGTCGACCTAGTAGAAGATTTAGACTATTATTTATAAAAATAGACGATGATACTTCACAAGGTAGTACTCCTGAATTATTTTTGCATAAAGAGTTTTCTTCCTCTTATGAATTTAGAAATTTTGTTCGAGATCTTGCAATTCGTCATAATTTTAGTGTTAGACGTAACCATAACAATTCGACAAGAATTGTATACAAATGCAAATCTCCAGATTATTCTTGGAGAGCATACGCTAAAGCAGTTGATCAAAGCGACACTTTTTTGATTGAGACATTTGTATGACAACATTCTTGTACATGTATGTTATCGCAAGGACATCATCGACAAGCTACTGCTGCATGAATTTGTGAAAAAATAATAGGTAAAATTAGAGACAATAATTCTTATAGCGCTTGTAATATTGTAAAGATATTCTTAGAGAATTTCGAATTTGTGTTACGCATTCAAAAGCTTGGAGAGCAAAAAACTTGCATTATTCACAATTAATGGTAGTTATATTGATGCATACGGTAGTGTCACGACCCGATCCCAAATAATTGGGTCGAACCGGATCATGCCCAGCCTGCACCGTTGTTGAGACGGCGGTAGTAAGCTGTTCCATTAGCAGGTAACCATGCAACAACAACCATATTTGTCACAACTCAAATTCGGAAATAAAACTTTATTAAACTTTGAAATGAAATACAACTGGAAAATGTACTGAAATAGATAACAGAGTTTTAAAATAAACAACAATACTGAAAAAGAAAAACTATCTAATCAGCCGGTTCATCGGCTTCAGTCCCAACGTCCTCCAATGGGGACTCTGGCAGCACTACAGGGTACAGAACAGGGTCGTAGTAACTGCTGTATAACAGCTCAGCATCCTCAATGTTCCCTAAAAATATTATCTCCAATCAGGAGGGAGCAAAGTACAATTTATGCTAATTTAAACAGTTAAAATAAATAATAGAATCATGCACTTCTAAACAGTTTAGAAATTGAACAGTTTTCTCAGCAGTAAAACAGTATGATTTGAATAGGCAATGAATATGACCGGCTTGGGATGTACAGTTGTATCCTATTGATACGATTCGGCTTATCCCCGTGTGTATGAGGGGTAAGCTAAACTGGCCTAAGTTACAGTTGGATGTGGTCATAAACATTACTCTATTCCCCCAGTCCCCAATCAGTTACAGTAGTTGCAGTCAGTACTCTCAGGGAGAGTTTCGTGTTTGCATCGTGGTTTAAGCTTGCAGTAAAACGATTATTAAAATAACTGTAAAACTAACACAAACTATACTTGCCTCAAAATGGATTTGACTGGAGAGGATGAAGACTTCGAGATGGAAATTCAGACTCGTCCTCGAACTCCTACATTCGAGAAATTGACTCAGATTCCAGGGTTACCAATCTAGCTACGCTAGTTGAAATCTCTATTTGAGTCCTAATCCATTTTAATTCTTATTTAACAAAACACAAAAGGGATTACGATTATCGGTGCGTTGATTTTAATACGAGAGAAAAGATGGTTTTAAACTTGTATTTTGGAAAACTCGTCGATATCAATTTAATTGATTAAAACTTTGTATTTTCATAATTATAAATATAAAACTAATTTCTTATTTTAGTGAGAAATACATGATCGTTAATTAATATAAAAACTTGTAGATTTTAGGTGAGAGAACCTTTATTAATTTTTATACGAAAATACTTTTTATTCAATTTATTCGAATGTTACAAAAACCCGCAAAATCAGCAATAACCAAAACCTACGCTACCAAATTACAGTTACAGAACCAACAACTAGCTGGGCTTATGCCCATTACAATTTATTTACATAAATTGAAATAAGACAGAAACTGCCGTTAGTTCTAAACTTAATATAAATTAAATATGAATAAAAATAAATGATAAAAATATAGTATTTATCGAGTCTCAGATATGGTCCAATCGTCAACTAGGCTAATGCCTCAACGTCCGGGCGAAGCCGGTTTCGTTTGTACTTAGCCGGGGCCCATTGACCTGATACGGTCGTCGCCCAAAATCTAAATATTAAATATAATATTCCGAAATCCATTTTGAAACCATTTTTAAAATATAATTGAATTTACGAAAAAATCCGACAGCATTTCCTCTATTTTTGGTCAACCCAAAAACTGGGAAATATGCCAAATAATTTTCCTGCAAATCCCAAACCAAGGAATCCCCAAAATATATATATATATAAATAATCCATAACCAATCCACAGATTAATTCGGAACGACCCAAAATAATTTCGGAAGTCCGAATCCAACCCAAAAACGTCACAGCACAAGACCGGAAATATCCGGAAGCTAAAATATACCAAAATCCAATTTTCGAAAAGTTTCGAAAAAACCAAACAATCCACAGAACCTTTCTGAAGGTTCCGAAAAATATAACGTCGCTAAAACCGAATTCTCGGGAGGGAATCGGGGACGATTCTCATCACAGACTAAGGAAAATAGAACGGGACAGGGGTTATACCTCGGGTTGCTCGGCTAGAGCTCTAAGATGATTTAAAAGAAAAGAAATAGAGGTCCGAACAGCAACGACAACTCGAAACAGCGCTGGAGTGCTGTCCGGGCTCGGCAACAGCGGAGAAAGCACTGGATCGGAGTCCGAGGCGCGACGGGGCGCTGGGACAGCGCTGGGAACGGTGCACAGGGCTGCGCCGGCGAATAACGCCGACGAAAGGGCGCTGGAGGCGGCTGCGGGGAGGCCGCGGGCGCGGGGGCGCGGGCCAGGGGGGTCGCCGGCGGCATCGGAGAGCTCGGCCGGAGCTGCTGGGGACGGGCCGGAGTTGGCCGCGCGGGGAGGGGCCGTCGGAGAGCGCGGGGATGCCGGTGGGAGCTTGGCCACGCGGCTCCGGGGCGCAGGGGCTCGGAAAGAGGGGCTTAGGCGAAGGAGTTCTGTGAGGGGTAGGGGAAGAGGGAGTTGGGGTTTGAGAGAAATTATGAGAGAGAGAGAGAGGGGTTCTGATGGTTTCTTCTTGTGAGTGTTGGGGAGAATGAGTGTGGGAACTAATAGGAAGGAAAGGGAAGAATTAGTCTGATGGTTGTATGGGTGTGAGTAAATTAAGGGAAGGAAATGAACGTGGGTGTGAGTAGAGAGTGTAGTGAGGAGAAAAGTAGGGAAGTGCTGGTCCTCGTGGACCAGCTCCACCAAAATTGTATTTTTTTTTTATAAAAATAAACCAAAGTCCAAAACAGAAATAAGAGAGAAAGGTTCAGGTCTGGGTTCGGGCTCGGGTCTGGGTTCGAATCCAAAAATCCCTGTAAATTAATTTTCAAAATAATTTTTAACACTCAAAAATTATAATATTTATAATAGTAATAATAGAATACTAATATTAATAATATCACAAGAATTGGGTTTCACAATTTTCTCTCCTTAGAAAATTTCGTCCTCGAAATTTCAAGGATAGAGCCGGGTACAATCAAAGTCACCTAACCTTAAACAAAATTTAGAATTTAAAATCATCAAGCACGATTGGACTCTAAGCATGGTCACTAGGTACAAAGATAAACTATCGGCATGATCAGAGTTATCTAGATATGATCTGAGATAGGGTTGGAATGTTGTGGTGATAAAAATTATTTTGGGCACGAGAAAAATCTAGTTACAAATTATGATCATGAATAGGAGAAAATCAAGTGGGGTCTCGAGAAACAGGAAAGGCAAGAAAGAAGCAAATGTCAACAGTGTATTGAGAAGGCAAAAAGTAAATGGAATCATTTGAGATAATGGACTAAAATGTCGAATCAAATTGGAATGGGGTACAAAGGTTTGTGACTCAGGAAAGGTAAAAGTTGTACGATAGTAGGATATTAGAGATGATTAGAATAATAATGAATGTAATCGAGTGAAATATTTCCAATGAGGGCCGAGTGATGATCAAAGAGGATGGAAAGTATGTCGTTTCGCTGTTCAATGGTCAGAAGATAAGATATGCGGGAAAAGACTTACAAGATAACTATCTATAGCTTCCAAAATCTGCAACTAAATAATAATAATAATAAATAAATAAATGAATAAATATATAAGATATAAGAATATATTGGTGTGCAACGTACCAAGGTTGAAACAGAAAAGAGATTGAGGTAGCAGAGATTGATTTGATCCTAATAAGTTTTTAGGAAGATCAAGTAGAATTTTACAGGAAATCCTTTCTTTCTGAATATGACAAGAGATTTCTGGGAAAGGAGATAACCGCCAGAAATGTAAATTCTTTAATCAAGCAAAAGTCAGAATGATTTGATGGTGCAAAGACAACCATGGTTTGAATATAGTCTGAATAATATTAGGAAACCAAATATGTTTGAAGTCACTTTGTCTCAGATTCATGCCTCGCCAGAGTGCACCTGACTGCAGTGAATTTTTGACCCAATAACTTGAATAATTTTAGGTTACCGAGTACTCTTCTAACTTTATCCATTTCATAGCTAAGCAACATAGAAGATCAACATGGTGCATTTAGGACAGTCACAATAATATCCGGAAACCTATGAACACCCGAAATCACTTCAACTTTAGAGTCTTTTGCCTCGCCAGTGCGCAACTGGCTGCAGTAAACTCACAGTTTTCATAATTCAGGCAAATTACTACAACGCAAATGTGCGAAGTCGTATTAGGTTATTGGATATTTTCTCAACTTTGTCCATAAGAATTTCGAAGAAGTTTCCTAAAAATTCAAACGAGTTCTAAAGTTCTATTCATGATAGAAAAAGATGTTGATGAATGTTCTACTGGTTTCAAGAAAATTTATCAGGATAAATATGTGTTCCAGTAGCTCTTAAGATTTAAGAGATTTGATTTTTGAAGAAATTGATCAAGCTTGAGTATGACTAATTGAGTTGGATACAGGATGAGGTAGAAGAATCAGAGCTTTGGGTTGAGTTGAAGAAGCCGATGAGAATATTTCCGACAAATCACTTAAAGGATACAGATGTTTACCAAAATTATTTGAAGAAATAATTTCTTATCCAAAGAAAGTTTTTTGAGAATGTGATAGATAAGTAAGGTTGACACAAAAGAAGTATGTCTTTATGGATTCAAAGAAGTCAGGTTAGAATGGTTTAGTAAAACCAACAAGGGGATGGCTCAACCATAAAAAGTTTTTCAATGATTTAAAAAAGATTTAATAATAGGATGAAACAATTCTCTGACCGTTCATACTTCACGATACTCGAGCATTGAGTTTAAAAGCTTTCCAGGCCTTGAATTGATCCAGAAGTTGCCTAAAGAGAGTAAGGTTTCTAGTGGCAGAAACTAACAGATGAAAAATACTCCGGTCTTTGAGATAATTTAGGAGATATCAATCAATATTGAAATTATTTTTTGAATACAAATCCTTTTGGAGGATCTTGAACTAGCTGGGCTGAACCAATTCTTTTGGTAATAGGTAATCCTTGAGGCTTTACAGTTCCCGAAGAATTTGGTTCAGGATTAGTTCCGAAAAAGTCAATTGGAATGAGGTCAAGGCAAGTGGTCGGATACGCTAGTCGTACAAATACTCTGGGTAGTTAAGAGTTTAATAGAGTTGATAAAAGGAAATTTTGAATCCCGAAATAGCGAACGGATCCAGATTCTAAATAAAAAATAGAGAAAATAAGATTTGATCGAGAAGTTGGAAATAGGTTTGCTGAATAAGGAGATTGAAGAGTTCTAATATTGGTCCATAAATAACAAAAGTATAGATCTTAAGGGGTGCTAAAACCTGTTAAAGATATGGAAAGGAGATAATCCCGAAAATCACGGGACACTAAAAGATACAAAATCTAGAAAATAAAATATGTAGTAACATATACCATCATACATTCGGCCTAAACTGGTCAAGGTCAAAATCACTCCTCATGCCTTCGCTACTTCCAATTGTTATAGGTACCAACTAATATTTTGGTAATCCAAAATTCTACTCTTCCAATTCTTAGTCACCAATATATCCCTGATAAATACCGCCTTACATTCCTTCTCATTAAGATTACAATTTCAGTAATTGTATCGTAGGAGAGAAACTTTAGGAAAGACATCTACCATAAAGGTGTAAACAAGAATTTTATTCATATTGGAGAATTACAGCAAGACTCTCATGATTATTCTAAAGACATCCTATTACAACTTCTTATAACAATAGGTAATGGCAGTTCTAGGTACTAGTCCTCATGGCTCTGGCTCTTGTACGAGCAGTCTCCAACTGCCTCATCTTCTTCTATGATCCTCGAGTCTGCATCATGCCTTCCTGCAGTGAGTGTAGGAGGCAAGACTTGCTCGATAGGAAAAGAGTCCCTAGGTTGCAGCGTAGCAGGGGTTGCTGAGATAGGTGCTCTGGTAAAATGGACAGATAAGAGGCAGTTCTTTACCCGATGTTCAGCGGATCCACATGCCAAACATTGTCCCAATCTCTTGCGGCAACTAACGACTAGATGACCAGACCTCTTACAGTAGTCACAAGCCAATAACTTCTTACGATAAGACTGCCGGGAAGTAGAGTACTTGATGGGACCCAAATATCTTCTAGATTCAGGGGTATTCCTCCTAGGGCGAGGTTCCGCACCAACTCAGTTTAAGATAGCTAAGGTTACGTCGTTGACATCCTTCATAACATCTCTCGTGATATCAATCTGTTTCTGCTGGGCCTCGGCTTGGGCCTTCTGGGACTCCAGGATTCCTTGAAGTAGGACAACCATCTGGGAGGTATCTACTGGTACTGGTGGGGCGACAGGGGTAACTATCATAACAGGAGATGGTGGAATTGCCGTGGACGGAATAGGTTCGGCTGTAGTATGAGCTGTTGTAGCACCCAGTTTCTAAAATGAGGGTAATTTTGAAATTTTGTAATTATAATAATGATATTTAAACCATATTATGATTTCTGGTGATTTTTAGTTATTTTAAAACTATTTAAAATCACGACTTGTGATTTTGATGTTTTGCTAGTGCAACCTTAGAGATTACTTAACCTAGAGACTAACCATGACCATGTGAGCCTAACCATGTGTTTAGAATATCAAATTACCACTTTTTAGTCAAAAGGGTATTTTGGTAATTTATTAGAATTTATTTGGAATTATTTGTATTTATGTGTTTTTATTATTATTTAATTATTGTTAAGTGTCTAAGATATATATACACATGAAAATATATATACATATATACATATATGTATATATATATAAATATAAACATATATATATATATATATAAAATTTACTAACTATAAAATATATATACATATATATAAATACTGTCAAAAACAGTATATATATATATATATATATATATATATATATATATATATATATATATATATATATATATATATATATACATATATATATAAATATATATATAAAACTGAAAAAAAAGAAAAGAAACAGAAAAAGGAAAAAGAAAAAGAAAAAGAAACAACAGCAGCACAGCTTGAACCCGAGCTGCTGCGCGCGGGGGGGGGGGGGGAGGGGGGGGGGGGGGAGGGGGGGTTTAGAATAGGACGGGCTGGCCAGTGGGCCAATTGGCCCGCTGTGTTAGGAATAGGATTTAGTTAGATTTTAGTTAGGTTCGGTTTAATTAACAAATAAAAAAATAACAAATCGACCCTGTGTCCTGACAGTTAGGGACACAGGTATTAACGTGTCTGGGCTAGCACGACACGCACGGTTCGATTCTCTCGTGTCCAGTTCTACCAAAATGTTCGCCAGGACACGGCGAACCATATGTACGTGTACGAGACACGTACGACACAGTCTCGTAACTGCTACTTACGTGTCCAGCTTTGGGGGGGATTCGATGGTCGTGGACGGCGGAGGAGGCGTCGTGACGGTGGCGGAGTGGTGGCGCTGCGGTCGTCTCGTCGAGGCGAAGCTAATGGTGGTGGAGACAATCGGCGAGGACGAGCAGCGAGGCGGCGGTGGGGTTACGCCGGAGTTAGGGTTAGGGCTAGGGTTTCGGGGAAGAACAGGGTGGTTGGGGGCTGTGGTGCGTCGTGGTGGTCGTGGCTAGGTCGGGGGGGCTGCAGGGGTTTAAATAGGGGCTTAACGTCGGTCGGGGCAGCCGAGAATGGTGGGGGCAGGGCGGCGTGGCGGTCGTCGGGGCAGTCGGGGCAGTCGTCGGGGTGGGTAGGAATTTAGCCCTTAGGTCCTTGGTAGTTTAGAAATTACAAACAAGTCCTAACGGGGTCTAAATATAAATAAAAAATTGCACTCCGCAACTTATAACAACTTAATAATTGCAAACTAATATATTAACAATTAAACAAATTGTATACTGATATAAAAATAATTCTAAAAATTACAAAATTATATTAAAACAATTTAGAAAATTATAAATTAATATTTTTGTATTTTAAAACTCATTTAAAATCATTTTAAAAATTCTAGAAAAATTCCTAAAAATTTCTAATAATCATTTAAGGCTATAAATAACATAAAAATTTAATTAACACTAATTAAAATGAATTTTGAAAAATAGGGGCTTACAAGTCTTTCCTCCTTGAAAAATTTCGTCCTCGAAATTCATAAGGATTGAAGACCCAACAATATTCTAACATAGCAAGCAATGCAACAAAATGACTAAGGCTGCGATCGAAACTAACCTCTAAGGTGTCAAGCGAGAACGGGTGGTTCCCTCGCAGCGGTTGGATCGAACAAGTAAGGGTATCTCTCCCTCATGTCCGACTCCCTCTTCCAAGTAGATTCACCTGGGGAGTGACGGCTCCAAGCTACTCGTACTAGGGGTATAACCTTGTTCCTCAGCCTCTTCTCTCTCCTGTCTAATATCTTCACTAGCTGCTTAGAAAATGTAAGGCTCGGTCCGACCTCCAACTCTGAATGATCTAGCACATGACTGGGGTCTGGAATATATCTCCTCAGCTAAGATACGTGAAAGACGTCGTGAACTCCTGCTAGATTGGGTGGAAGTGCAACCCTGTAAGCTACCTCTCCGATCCTGTCGAGTATCTCGAACGGTCCGATGTATCTGGGGCTCAGCTTCCCTCCTCGTCCGAACCGGATCGTCCCTCTAGTAGGTGATATCTTCACCAGCACCATATCACCGTCTGCGAACTCCATCGGTCTGCGACTAGCATCAGCCCAGTGTTTCTGCCTGTCCTGAGCTACTCTGAGCCTGTCTATGATCATCCCGACTTTCTCTGCTGCATTCGTGATCATCTCTGGCCCAAGCATAACTCTGTCCCCAACATCATCCCAAAAGAGCGGTGTGCGGCATCGTCGCCCATATAGCGCCTCGAAAGGAGACATACCAATACTGGCCTGGTAGCTGTTGTTGTATGAAAACTCTACCAAGTGCCGATAGCTCTTCCATGATCCTCCGAAGTCCAGCACGCAGGTCCTCAGCATATCCTCCAGTGTCTGTATCATCCTCTCGGACTGCCCATCTGTCTGTGGGTGGTACGCCGTACTGAACTTGAGCCTACTGTCCAACTCCTCCTGCAAGCTCCTCCAGTAGTGGGATGTGAATCTGCTGTCTCTGTCTGACACGATGCTCACCGGCACTCCGTGTAGGCGAACTATCTGCTGCATGTATAGCTCCACCAACTTCTCGGTGGAAAGCCCCACCTTGAAGGGTATGAAGTGCGTACACTTTGTCAGCCTGTCTACGATGACCCAGATGGCATCCTTCCCTCCTTGGGAACGAGGAAGCCCTGAAACGAAGTCCATCGTAATATGTTCCCACTTCCACTCGGGAATGGGTAATGGCTGCAACAAACCAGCTGGCCTCTGGCGCTCCGCCTTGACCTGCTGGCAAACTAGGCATCTCGAGATGAAACGTGATACATCCCTCTTCATCCCGTGCCACCAAAGATGTTCCTGCAAGTCACGGTACATCTTGTTAGCACCAGGATGAATAGAATATCTCGATCGGTGCGCCTCCTGCAAGACTGCCTCTACTAGCTCTCCCTTAGGCACGCACAATCGGCTGCCATGCCTCAAGGATCCATCCTCTGCTATAGTAAAGTCATCCAGCAATCCAGCTAATGCCTGGGGTCGAAGTCTGCGAAGGCTCTCATCTGTAGACTGTGCCTTCCGGATCTGCTCTATCAAACCTGACTGAATGTCAAGCGCCATCATCTGTATCACTGATCCTGGCCGAACTAGCTCGATACCAAGCTTCTCCAGATCCTCCCGCAAATGCCGATCTATCATCAGATACCATGCCATCGGATGCCTGCTCAGCGCATCCGCCACCACATTTGCCTTTCCGGGGTGATACTGTAAATCAATGTCGAAGTCCTTCATCAACTCCAACCATCGTCTTTGCCTCATGTTCAGCTCTTTCTGCGTGAACACATACTTCAAACTTTTGTGGTCAGTAAAGATTTCCACACGCTCTCCGTATAAGTAATGTTTCCATAACTTGAGTGCAAAGATCACCGCAGCTAACTCTAGGTCATAGGTAGGATAATTCCTCTCATGAGTCCGTAACTGCCTAGATGCATAAGCAATCACTTTCCCATGCTGCTGTAGGACACATCCTAGCCCCTTCCCAGAAGCATCACTGTATATGGTGAAACCTCCAGAACCTGAAGGTAAAGTCAGAACTGGAGCGGTCGTCAGCCTCCTCTTCAGCTCCTCAAATGCTGTCTGGCAGTCCTCTGACCAAATGTACTCTGCGTCCTTCCACGTCAGCTTCGTCATGGGTTCAGCTATCCTAGCAAAGTCCTGGACGAACTTTCTATAATAGCCTGCTAAACCCAGAAAACTCCTGATCTCTGAAACTGACGTCGGAGCCTTCCACGTCTCAACTACAGCAATCTTCTTGGGATCCACCGAGATTCCATCTCCAGTGACTACATGGCCGAGAAACTCCACTCGGTCTAAAAAGAACTCGCACTTCAGCAATTTGGCAAACAATCTCTCCTGCCTCAGAATCCCCAAAACTATCCGTAAGTGCTCTGCATGCTCCTCCGGCGTCTTCGAGTATATCAGGATGTCGTCGATAAACACTACGACGAACTTATCCAGATACTGGTGAAATATCTTATTCATCAAGTTCATAAAGACAGCCGGCACATTTGTGAGACCAAATGACATCACCAGAAACTCGTACTACCCGTACTTCGTATTGAACGCCGTCTTCTGGATGTCTGCTGGCCTAACCTTCACCTAGTGGTACCCGGATCTCAAGTCTATCCTGAAAAACACCTTCGCCCCACTCAACTGGTCGAACAAATCATCTATCCTGGGCAGAGGATATTTGTTCTTGATGGTGATAGCATTCAAGGCCCGGTAGTCAATACACAACCGGACTGTACCATCCTTCTTAGGCACAAAGAGCACTGGTGCTCTCCATGGAGAAGCACTGGATCGAATGAAACCCTTTTTCAACAGGTCATCAATCTGCTCTTTCATCTCTATGGCCTCCTTGGGATTCACTCTATAGCAAGCCCGGGATACTGGTGATGAACCCGGCACTAAATCTATAGTGAACTCCATATCTCTGTCAGGCGGAAGTCTTGGAAGATCCTCTGGGAATACATCCATAAACTCCCTAATGATAGGGTGTGGCAGTGCTGCGTCTCCGACTGTCGCACAACAGTTCGGCTCTAGGCTGATCTTCGGTCCTGTCCTCCTGACACTGAATGGTGCTGTGCCTGGGGGACTGAACAAAATACTACCCTCATGACAATCTATAGATGCATGGGCATAGCTAAGCCAGTCCATCCCCAATATGATATCATAATCGGGGAGTGGCATCACAAAGAATCGCCCCTCAAACTCTCTTCCGGCTATAGTAATAGAGCATCTATAGCTAGCTCTAATAGGCACTGGTCCTCCTCCCGTCATTACTCTACTAATCTTCGCAGTAGGTGTAGATACTAAGTGATGTTCTTGCATAAACTCTAATGATAGGAAGCTATGAGATGCACCAGAATCAAACAAGCATAGAGCTAGAAAAATATGCAAATAAACATGACCTGTAATGACGTCAGCTAAGTAATCGGGCTCTGAAACCTGCTCCGGCTCCGGCTCAAGGGCTAGGCTATAAACCTTCCCCTGAGGTCCCTTCTGCTGCTGCAGATGCTGTCCAAACCTCTGCTGCTGAGTCGGGAGTGGTCCTCTAGGCTTCGCTGCTAGGCAGTTCTGAAGCTGATGGGTGGCAGACCCACAAGCCAAACACTGACCCAACCTCTTCCTGCAGACTGCGAAGTCATGACCTGGTCTTCCGCAGAAAGAACATATAGCTCCCTTCTACTGCTGCTGCTGTCGGGGTCCCGGGGCTCGAACTGGCGGGGTCTGATGGTGTGGTGTAGAGGGATGGTAAGTCTGCTGGGGTGGCGTCGGTGCTCTCTGCTGGAAAGCCTGACGCTTGGACGGTCCCTTATGGTGTACAGAAGCCGGCCTCTTGCATGACAGAAGACGCTCCTCGATGCTCCGGGCCAACTCTAGGCTCTGGTAGTAGTCAGTCGTACCGTTCGCCACTATAAGGATGCCAATGTCTAGAACTAGACCATGGCAAAACCTACGGGTCATCTCCTCTGGATCAGCAACCAGACTAGGAGCAAAACGGCTCAGGCGACTAAACTCTGCCGCATAGTCGTCAACAGAACGATTCTCCTGCTGGATGTTCTGGAATCGTAGCCCCATGGCTACTCAAGCAGTGGTCGAGAAGAATTTCTTCTTGAACTGGGTCTTGAACTGGTCCCAAGTGGCTCTCCCTCTCGCAAACAACGGCTCATTCCGGAACCAGACTCCTGCTAAGTCTATCAGCAGAAATCCCGCTGCCTCGACCTGGAGGTCATCCGGCATCCTAACTCCCAGAAGCTTCCTCTCTACCGAATCTAGCCAGTCATCTGCTACTACTATGCCCTCAGTCCCTGAGAACTCCTTGGGATTCAGACCCATGAAGTCCTTGATCGTCCCCGCTCTCTGTCGTGGCTCTACATGTGGTGGGACCACAGGACGTCCCTCAGAACGCTCCATGCTCTGGTGGAGTAGGGTAGTCTGCTCCTGATGGGTTGTTAGGAACCCCTGAATCAGTGTGAGCAGCTGGTTCCCGTCGAGTGTGACGGAAGCCTGGGTGGGTATAGTGATAGGGGGTGGTGGAAGTATCGGGTCCTGCTGGGCCTGTGATGTGGAAGGTGGTTGTGGTATCTGGGTTTGTGGATCTGTGGAGTGGGGGAATGTGGTAGGTGGAGGTGTATCAGTCGACTGGTCAGCTGACTGGATAAAGAGGGCCCCATTCTCGGAGGTAACATACTGGGATGAACGAGTAAGCACCATCTAAATAAAAGTAAAAAGGACTTATAAGGGTTTGTTTAAAGTAAGCAATCATATGCAAGGAAATCTAATTATAATAGCAAACATGTGATGTATTTCCTATGTTGCAATCCTAGCATTCCTCTAAGTGTTCTATGCGTCATTCCTAATATTGTCTAATTACCTTAAGTTCCTAATTGCAGGCATGCTTGGTACAATAACGTAACCAAACAGTTTAGTCAGGACCTGCATGGGCCACCACTAAAAACATGTCACGATCCGCTACCCAAATTGTTGGGCCAGGCCGAGTCATGCCCAGCCTACGTTGAGATAAAACGTAGTAAGCTGTTCTAAAGACAACATGATAAGACTAAATGTGCTAACAGTTCTATAAGTGAAATAAAGTCATAAATGCTCCAAACACAAAAGTCGTCGTATATAGTAAAATGTCCAAGTACAAGTGAACTGCAAAGTAAAACTGGATACATGTCCAGTTACAAAAAGATATAGTCTAATACATATCTACTCTCAAAAGTCTAAGTAAACAAAAGACAACTAGGCGAGGTTCCCCACAGGAACATCCTTGTAAGGCAGAGCCGGGTCCTCGGCAGTATCCCCATAATATGTATCGCAGAGTAACTCCTCCTCAGTAAGGACACCTACAACGTTATCCTGTCAGGACGGGAGCAAGTACTAAATCTAACAAACTAGCATATGAGACATGAAAATAAACATGAGAGGAATAACTGGAAAGCATGGCATCACATAGTCTATCATGGCAAGGACACATATGTCATAGAGACAGATGTATATGTAATATTTAAAACTGTAGCAGGTACGTGATCGGTCAATAGATGTACAATGTGCTGGGGCACATAATGAAATGTACATACGTACAAGTGTAAAGGCGGTAGATGTACATACGCACTAATACAGCTTTGAGATGAAGGCCTACGGCGCAGTAACATATAAAATGAAACTTTGCTCGGTACTGTAGAGGGGGATATGATCACGTACACTACTATCAGTTTTCCCATAACCCATGTTCTATCATGTGAGAGATACATAAAAACTGTTCTAAGCATGGTAGTAACTGGAAGTACAACATGTAGAGATTCTAACTTGCTACCCCAATGATCAGCATTCAACATGGTGGGGTTTTGCAGTTCATTTATGTGACAATATGTAAAGTTCGTAGAAAGTACTTGCCTCTAGCAAAGCAAAGCAAAACAAGCTACGATAAAAGTGCTATGGATGTCCGATAACTCGTCACTGCAGAAGTAAATACAATAACTTAGTTTTTACACTAAGCTAAAATACTAGGACACTAATTGGTGAAACACGACTTGTGACTGGGCACCTAGCCAAAAATGATGACTTTGGCACAGGAGACCAATGTGGGGTGACACACTACTTTAACTAACTTTCTAGGGTCTTTACACTAGTGAGGGGTGGGGTTCAACACGGCTAAAACTCAAAATAACCCAAAAAGCTACAAGTCGTAATTAATCAATAAATAAATCAAAAGACCATTGTGTTCTAACAATTTTAGAGATAGACAAAAAGCCTGGTTTTTCTTAAAGTAAAGTACCAAAGTGATCCTTGTTAATCATAAAAATTTATTATAATTTTTTTGGAATTTATTAACCAGTACAAATATTTTATAAAAATCAGTTTTCCTAAGTATACAGAAAATGAGTTTTGGTTTCATATGCCAAACTAGTGGCAAAACAGTAAATTAAATACTACAAAAATTATACTAAATTAGCTAACTTAACATAGTATCTAAATAATATTTTTCCATAATTTTAACAACAATTTAAGTATTTTTAGAAAATCAAAAACAGCATTGCACACAATAATTAATTATCTGCGTATTTTGTCCATGTATATAATTTGAACCAAAGTTCAAATGCAGGACCCAAGGCCATGAATCAAGTCCAATATGACTTGTACAGGTCTTGAATGTGTGAAAATACATTTGGGCCCAAATACCCATGCTAGGCTTGGACACCAAATGGTTGCAGTAATTTAAATATACTAAAAATACAATTTGGTAATAGGGCAAAATAAATATTATTATTTTAATATGGTAAAATTATGCATAGTAAAAACATACATACATATGTTTTAAAAGTACATATATATATATATATATATATATATATATATATATATATATATATATATATATATATATAATATATATATATATATATATATATAAGGAAAAATACTTAATTTATAAAGTATATATATATATATATATATATATATATATATATATATATATATATATATATATTTATATATATATATATATATATATATATATATATATATATATATATATATATATATATATATATATATATATAGGAAAACACTTAATAATATAGTGTATATATATAATATATATATACACATGAAATATATATACATATATACATATATGTATATATATATATATAAATATAAACATATATATATATATATATATATATATATATATATATATATATATATATATATATATATATATATATATATATATATATAAAATTTACTAACTATAAAATATATATACATATATATAAAATACTGTCAAAAACAGTATATATATATATATATATATATATATATATATATATATATATATATATATATATATATATATATATATATATATATACTAATATATTTATATATATATATATATATATATATATATATATATATATATATATATATATATATATATATACATATATATATATAAATATATATATAAACTGAAAAGAAAAGAAAAAAAAAGAAAAGAAACAGAAAAAGGAAAAGAAAAGAAACAACAGCAGCACAGCTCGAACCCGAGCTGCTGCGCGCGGGGGGGGGGGGGAAGGGGGGTTTAGAATAGGACGGGCTGGCCAGTGGGCCAATTGGCCCGCTGTGTTAGGAATAGGATTTAGTTAGATTTTAGTTAGGTTCGGTTTAATTAACAAATAAAAAAAAACAAATCGACCCTGTGTCCTGACAGTTAGGGACACATGTATTAACGTGTCTGGGCTAGCACGACACGCACGGTTCGATTCTCTCGTGTCCAGTTCTACCAAAATGTTCGCCAGGACACGACGAACCATATATACGTGTACGAGACACGTACGACACAGTCTCGTAACTGCTACTTACGTGTCCAGCTTTGGGGGGGATTCGATGGTCGTGGACGGCGGAGGAGGCATCGTGACGGTGGCGGAGTGGTGGCGCTGCGGTCGTCTCGTCGAGGCGAAGCTAATGGTGGTGGAGACAATCGGCGAGGACGAGCGGCGAGGCGGCGGTGGGGTTACGTCGGATTTTGGGTTAGGGCTAGGGTTTCGGGGAAGAACAGGGTGGTTGGGGGCTGTGGTGCGTCGTGGTGGTCGTGGCTAGGTCGGGGGGGCTGTAGGGGTTTAAATAGGGGCTTAACGTCGGTCGGGGCAGCCGGGAATGGCGGGGGCAGGGCGGCGTGGCGGTCGTCGGGGCAGTCGGGGCAGTCGTCGGGGGTGGGTAGGAATTTAGCCCTTAGGTCCATGGTAGTTTAGAAATTACAAACAAGTCCTAACGGGGTCTAAATGTAAATAAAAAATTGCACTCCGCAACTTATAACAACTTAATAATTGCAAACTAATATATTAACAATTAAATAAATTGCATACTGATATAAAAACAATTCTAAAAATTACAAAACCATGTTAAAACAATTTAGAAAATTACAAATTAATATTTTTGTAGGTTAAAACTCATTTAAAATCATTTTAAAAATTCTAGAAAAATTCCTAATAATCATTTAAGGCTATAAATGACATAAAAATTTAATTAACACTAATTAAAATGAATTTTGAAAAATAGGGGCTTACACTATGGCTGGCCAAGGGCACCCCCCTATCACTACCCCTTCCTATATAATCATATCAAACCCTTTACATACAAGTTTACATGTTTCAAAACCTAGAAATTCCCTCAACCTTCAAACCTTCATAACTTATTCAAATTAGCTCTAAACTCATAGTCTTTTGCATTGGGTTCCTACAAACTAGAGGGTGCTAAGGGAGGCTAGCAAGCTGGACACATAGCTGTGGACACCAACAAGTGAAGAGGACACACCCCCCCTTCCATTGAAATCTTGAGTTTTCACTCAATAGGTAAATACCTACAAACCTTGTTAATATTGTAATTTTTCTTCATAAATGCATGCATATAGGTCTACCCTAGCTGTGGGTCAAGTTTGGTAAAATCTAGGGTTGGTTTGGTGTCCGTATCGGACACGTATCCTAGGTTATAAAACCTTGTTTGATGAAATGCCTCAAAGAAATAGGTTTTGTGTTTTTGTAAAACAAATTGCATTTTCAGGTAGCCCTAACCTTGCTAACCCTAACCCTAACTTACTGATCACGATTTAGGTTGGTCTTCGTGTCCAAATCGGATACGAACTCACGGATTTGCACTTCACATTGTCACAGAATTTCCCCTGCTACCACACTGTTCGTGCACACTGCACAGGGCACTTCGACACGCCAAAATTGGCATGGACACGGGGGCAATGTCTGCGAACATGCCCCCAAAGTTTCATGAGGTGTCGTCTTGTATCGGACACGAAAATAGGGCCGCACTGGCCACACACGCGCACAATTCAGCCGAGAAATCGGCTCTGATACGAGCCTCGTGTCCCTCGTGGACACGTCGTGGTGTCGTGTCAGGGTGACACGTGTGTAGCCCATCACTGGGCGAACACTAGGACATGACCCCGAGACGTGTCGTGTCTCGTGGTGTGTCCACGAGAGCGAGGAACGCGTGCACGACGCAATGTAGAGCGTGGCCTGTGTCAGTTTACCCGATTGGGTTTCCATTGAGTTTGACACGTCGTGTCATGTCGGGACTGTGTCTCAGGCACCCTAAAAGCTAGGGGACACTTGGGGCAACACTTACCAACCAAGGGTTTCGTGTCATAGTGTGGTTTTGGACACGGATTTAGGTTTACCCCATCTCACTGTGCACAGTGCACATTTCCTGATTTTGGGATATTTCCCAGTTTTCAAAATTGAATTTCAAAATGATTTTTGTTATATTTTATACATGTAAATGTATGTTTTCAGTGTATATATACGTAGAGTATGTATATGTGTGTGTGTAGGTGGGATTTGAGTGCATGTACATGTGTATATATGTAGTTATGTATATATATATATGTGTGTGTGTACTGTGTGGTGTGTGTGTGTTGATTTCTGGGTTCCAGAAATCTGGAACACACACCCCCCCTGTTCTCTGTGAACACACACCATGCCCCTTGTAGCAGTATCATATCTCTCTCTCTTGTTCACTTTCTATCTCTCTCACATCTCTCTCTCTATTGTTATCTCTCTCTTGTCAGGCTCACCCCTGGGCCGGCTCTGCCCATAATTAAAAGTAGACTGTCTCATAAACAATTAATCCATAATTTGATTTCCATGATTTTAGATTATGGGAATTAGAAGTTGATGCTGGCTAGTTTCTTGACTTAGACTTGGATTTCGTTTGCTAATATTTTTCAAAAAAAAAACTAGCAGCAGAAGCAGCTGATAAGTTGTTCAGACATAATTTTTTTTTAAACTTCTATGGTAAGTTATTGTTACCAAACTGCTTAATTTTTTTAAATGACAATAATTGAAAATAAGCAAATTCAAAACTAACTTCTTAACTATTCTTATGCGCAATGAAAGAAGAAAAGAAGAAGAAACATAGGTATTCGGAGATTGCACTCCTACCATGATTGTCGCTAATGCCCACACAAAAAAATGTGTTTCAATCTAGTGGTTTGGCTCACAAAGCTCCAAAGTCTCAATAGAAAAAAGAAAAAAAAATCAAGGAAAAGAGTGCTTTATATATTGCATGGTTTGTATACATTTTACCAACCCAAATTTGAAAGTCGACTTGTAGATTTGGCTGTCCTTTCTTTGTTCAGAAAATTGCAGATGGAGCATCATAGTCTAATGGAATTGTAAGAATAGTATTAGATTTTGGAAAATTGCAAGAAGAGCACCCAACCAAACTTTAAAATTCCGGTTGGTGATGTCAGCATCATTGTAAATGGATTAATCTAGATTAGCTGAATGCGGCAAACGGATTAAGAGAAATCGGACTTTTGAAGTCCGGTTGCTTACATCATGGGCCGGACTTCAAAAGTCCGGTCTGCCCTTTCCAACGACTATTTTCTTACCTCTTCACGGGCAGAATTTGTAACGGCTATTTTTTTAAGGGGCTGAATTTGTAACGGCTCTTTTTTTTAAAAAACTTATATATACTCCTTGTATACCCATCCCTTCACTCATCTTCCAAATTTTATCCCTCAAATTTTATCTCCCAAATTTTATCCCGCAGTCTTTTACAACAAAGCCTACTTCCAATCTGAGCAACGATGACGTCATTTTCAACCTACTTCCAACTTGAGTCTCGACGATATATTTTGCAGGCTACTTCCTTCTTGAGCAACATAGTAAAATTTGATAGCCTCTTTTTTGAATTATTGATATATCAAGAAAATTTTATGGATCAAACACTGACATTGATCAGCTATCACGGAGGTGCTCTAAACGGATTATCGTACGAAGGAGGCACAACTAATCTTATTTCTACTTATTAAAGTATTTTATTTGAAAATATAAGAAATATTATTATAGAACGTTATTCTATTAACTATTCTTTCGTAATGAGATTTTTTTACCGATACCGATTTAGTAATAGACAGTGAAGAATCGTGGAGATTTATTATTCAAAATAATTTAGATGCATCTTGTATAAAAATTTATATTACCGCAGCATTGACAAATATTAGCACAAATATTACTCATACTAGTGCACCTGTTTTTAATAGCCAACATTTATTTCTGGAGCTAGTACTTCGAACCAAATAAATGTTGACAATGAAAATAGTGATGATAGTGTCGACCTAGTAGAAGATTTAGACTATTATTTATAAAAAAAGACGATGATCCTTCACAAGGTAGTACTCCTGAATTATTTTTGCATAGAGAGTTTTCTTCCTCTTATGAATTTAGAAATTTTGTTCGAGATCTTGCAATTCGTCATAATTTTAGTGTTAGACGTAACCATAACAATTCGACAAGAATTGTATACAAATGCAAATCTCCAGATTGTTCTTGGAGAGCATACGCTAAAGAGTTGATCAAAGCGACACTTTTTTGATTGAGACATTTGTATCACAACATTCTTGTACATGTATGTTATCGCAAGGACATCATCGACAAGCTACTGCTGCATGGATTTGTGAAAAAATAATAGGTAAAATTAGAGACAATAATTCTTATAGCGCTTGTAATATTGTAAAAGATATTCTTAGAGAATTTTGAATTTGCGTTACGCATTCAAAAGCTTGGAGAGCAAAAAACTTACATTATTCACAATTAATGGTAGTTATATTGATGCATACGGTAGTGTCACGACCCGATCCTAAATAATTGGGTCGAACCGGATCATGCCCAGCCTGTACCGTTGTTGAGACGGCGGCAGTAAGCTGTTCCATTAGCAGGTAACCAAACAACAACAACCATATTTGTCACAACTCAAATTCGGAAATAAAACTTTATTAAACTTTGAAATAAAATACAACTGGAAAATGTACTGAAATAGATAACAGAGTTTTAAAATAAACAACAATACTGAAAAAGAAAAACTATCTAATCAGCCGGTTCATCGGCCTCAGTCCCAACGTCCTCCAATGGGGACTCTAGCAGCACTACAGGGTACAGAACGGGGTCATAGTAACTGCTGTATAACAGCTCAGCATCCTCAATGTTTCCTAAAAATGTTATCTCCAGTCAGGAGGGAGCAAAGTACAATTCATGCTAATTTAAACAGTTAAAATAAATAATAGAATCATGCACTTCTAAACAGTTTAGAAATTGAACAATTTTCTCAGCAATAAAACAGTGTGATTTGAATAGGCAATGAATATGACCGGCTTGGGATGTACAGTTGTATCCTATTGATACGATTCGGCTTATCCCCGTGTGTATGAGGGGTAAGCTAAACTGGTCTAAGTTACAGTTGGATGTGGTCATAAACATTACTCTATTTCCCCAGTCCCCAATCAGTTACAGTAGTTGCAGTCAGTACTCTCAGGGAGAGTTTCGTGTTTGCATCGTGGTTTAAGCTTGCAGTAAAACGATTATTAAAATAACTGTAAAACTAACACAAACTATACTTGCCTCAAAATGGATTTGACTGGAGAGGATGAAGACTTCGAGATGGAAATTCAGACTCATCCTCGAACTCCTACATTCGAGAAATTGACTCCGATTCCAGGGTTACCAATCTAGCTACGCTAGTTGAAATCTCTATTTGAGTCCTAATCCATTTTAATTCTTATTTAACAAAACACAAACGGGATTACGATTATCGGTGCGTTGATTTTAATACGAGGGAAAAGATGGTTTTAAACTTGTATTTTGGAAAACTCGTCGATATCAATTTAATTGATTAAAACTTTGTATTTTCATAATTATAAATATAAAACTAATTTCTTATTTTAGTGAGAAATACATGATCGTTAATTAATATAAAAACTTGTAGATTTTAGGTGAGAGAACCTTTATTAATTTTTATACGAAAATACTTTTTATTCAATTTATTCGAATGTTACAAAAACCCGCAAAATCAGCAATAACCAAAATCTACGCTACCAAATTACAGTTACAGAACCAACAACCAGCTGGGCTTATGCCCATTACAATTTATTTACATAAATTGAAATAAGACAGAAACTGCCGTTAGTTCTAAACTTAATATAAATTAAATATGAATAAAAATAAATGATAAAAATATAGTATTTATCGAGTCTCAGATATGGTCCAATCGTCAACTAGGCTAATGCCTCAACGTCCGGGCGAAGCCGGTTTCGTTTGCACTTAGCCGGGGCCCATTGACCTGATACGGTCATCGCCCAAAATCCAAATATTAAATATAATATTCCGAAATCCATTTTGAAACCATTTTTAAAATATAATTGAATTTACGAAAAAATCCGGCAGCATTTCCTCTATTTTTGGTCAACCCAAAAACTGGAAAATATGCCAAATAATTTTCCTGCAAATCCCAAACCAAGGAATCCCCAAAATATATATATAAAAATAATCCATAACCAATCCACATATTAATTCAGAACGACCCGAAATAATTTCTGAAGTCCGAATCCAACCCAAAAACGTCACAGCACAACACCGGAAATATTCGAAAGCTAAAATATACCAAAATCCAATTTTCGAAAAGTTCCGGAAAAACCAAACAATCCACAGAACCTTTCTGAAGGTTCCGAAAAATACGACGTCGTTAAAACCGAATTCTCGGGAGGGAATCGGGGACCATTCTCATCACAGACTAAGGAAAATAGAATGGGACAGGGGTTATACCTCGGGTTGCTCGGCTAGAGCTCTCAGATGATTTAAAAGAACAGAAATAGAGGTCCGAACAGCAACGACAACTCGAAACAGCGCTGGAGTGCTATCCGGGCTCGGAAACAGCGGAGAAAGCGTTGGATCGGAGTCCGAGGCGCGACGGGGCTCTGGGACATCGCTGGAAACGGTGCACAGGGCTGCGCCGGCGAAGAACGCCGATGAAAGGGCGCTGGATGCGGCTGCGGGAAGGCCGCGGGCGCGGGGGGCGCGGGCCAGGGGGGTCGCCGGCGGCGTCGGGGAGCTCGGCCGGAGCTGCTAGGGGCGGGCCAGAGTTGGCCGTGCGGGGAGGGGCCGACGAAGAGCGCGGGGATGCCGGTGGAAGCTTGGCCACGCGGCTCCGGGGCGCAGGGGCTCGGGAAGAGGGGCTTAGGCGAAGGAGTTCTGTGAGGGGAAGAGGAAGAGGGAGTTGGGGTTTGAGAGAAATTATGAGAGAGAGAGAGAGGGGTTCTGATGGTTTCTTCTTGTGAGTGTTGGGGAGAATAAGTGTGGGAACTAATAGGAAGGAAAGGGAAGAAATAGTCTGATGGTTGTATGGGTGTGAGTAAATTAAGGGAAGGAAATGAACGTGGGTGTGAGTAGAGAGTGTAGTGAGGAGAAAAGTAGGGAAGTGCTGGTCCTCGTGGACCAGCTCCACCAAAATTGTATTTTTTTTATAAAAATAAACCAAAGTCCAAAACAGAAATAAGAGAGAAAGGTTCAGGTCTGGGTTCGGGCTCGGGTCTGGGTTCGAATCCAAAAATCCCTGTAAATTAATTTTTGAAATAATTTTTAACACTCAAAAATTATAATATTTATAATAGTAATAATAGAATACTAATATTAATAATATCACAAGAATTGGGTTTCACAATTTTCCCTCCTTAGAAAATTTCGTCCTCGAAATTTCAAGGATAGAGCCGGGTACAATCAAAGTCACCTAACCTTAAACAAAATTTAGAATTTAAAATCATCAAGCACGATTGGACTCTAAGCATGGTCACTAGGTACAAAGATAAACTATCGGCATGATCAGAGTTATCTAGATATGATCTGAGATAGGGTTGGAATGTTGTGGTGATAAAAATCATTTTGGGCACGAAAAAAATCTAGTTACAAATTATGATCATGAATAGAAGAAAATCAAGTGGGGTCTCGAGAAACAGGAAAGGCAAGAAAGAAGCAATGTCAACAGTGTATTGAGAAGGCAAAAAGTAAATGGAATCATTTGAGATGATGGACTAAAATGTCAAATCAAATTGGAATAGGGTACAAAGGTTTGTGACTCAGGAAAGGTAAAAGTTGTACGATAGTAGGATATTAGAGATGATTAGAATAATAATGAATGTAATCGAGTGAAATATTTCCAATGAGGGCCGAGTGATGATCAAAGAGGATGGAAAGTATGTCGTTTCGCTGTTCAATGGTCAGAAGATAAGATATGCGGGAAAAGACTTACAAGATAACTACCTATTGCTTCCAAAATCTGCAACTAAATAATAATAATAATAATAAATAAATAAATGAATAAATATATAAGATATAAGAATATATGGGTGTGCAACGTACCAAGGTTGAAACAGAAAAGAGATTGAGGTAGCAGAGATTGATTTGATCCTAATAAGTTTTTAGGAAGATCAAGTAGAATTTTACAGGAAATCCTTTTTTCTGAATATGACAAGAGATTTCTGGGAAAGGAGATAACCGCCAGAAATGTAAATTCTTTAATCAGGCAAAAGTCAGAATGATTTGATGGTACAAAGACAACCATGGTTTGAATATAGTCTGAATAATATTCGGAAACCAAATATGTTTGAAGTCACTTTGTCTCAGATTCATGCCTCGCCAGAGTACACCTGACTGCAGTGAATTTTTGACCTAATAACTTGAATAATTTTAGGTTACCGAGTACTCTTCTAACTTTATCCATTTCATAGCTAAGCAACATAGAAGATCAACATGGTGCATTTAGGACAGTCACAATAATATCCGAAAACCTATGAACACCCGAAATCACTTCAACTTTAGAGTCTTTTGCCTCGCCAGTGCGCAACTGGCTGCAGTAAACTCGCAGTTTTCATAATTCAGGCAAATTACTACAACGCAAATGTGCGAAGTCGTATTAGGTTATTGGATATTTTCTCAACTTTGTCCATAAGAATTTCGAAGAAGTTTCCTAAAAATTCAAATGAGTTCTAAAGTTCTATTCATGATAGAAAAAGATGTTGATGAATGTTCTACTGGTTTCAAAAAAATTTATCAGGATAAATATGTGTTCCAGTAGCTCTTAAGATTTAAGAGATTTGATTTTTGAAGAAATTGATCAAACTTGAGTATGACTAATTGAGTTGGATACAGGATGAGGTAGAAGAATAAGAGCTTTGGGTTGAGTTGAAGAAGCCGATGAGAATATTTCTGACAAATCACTTAAAGGATACAGATGTTTACCAAAATTATTTGAAGAAATAATTTCTTATCCAAAGAAAGTTTTTTGAGAATGTGATAGATAAGTAAGGTTGACACAAAAGAAGTATGTCTTTATGGATTCAAAGAAGTCAGGTTAGAATGGTTTAGTAAAACCAACAAGGGGATGGCTCAACCATAAAATTTTTTTTCAATGATTTAAAGAAGATTTAATAATATGATGAAACAATTCTCTGACCGTTCATACTTCACGATACTCGAGCATTGAGTTTAAAAGCTTTCCAGGCCTTGAATTGATCCAGAAGTTGCCTAAAGAGAGTAAGGTTTCTAGTGGAGGAAACTAACAGATGAAAAATACTTCGGTCTTTGAGATAACTTAGGAGATATCAATCAATATTGAAATTATTTTTTGAATACAACTCCTTTTGGAGGATCTTGAACTAGCTAGGCTGAACCAATTCTTTTGGTAATAGGTAATCCTTGAGGCTTTACAGTTCCCGAAGAATTTGGTTCAGGATTAGTTCCGAGAAAGTCAATTGGAATGAGGTCAAGGCAAGTGGTCGGATACGCTAGTCGTAGAAATACTCTGGGTAGTTAAGAGTTTAATAGAGTTGATAAAAGGAAATTTTGAATCCCGAAATAGCGAACGGATCCAGATTCTAAATAAAAAATAGAGAAAATAAGATTTGATCGAGAAGTTGGAAATAGGTTTGCTGAATAAGGAGATTGAAGAGTTCTAATATTGGTCCATAAATAACAAAAGTATAGATCTTAAGGGGTGCTAAAACCTGTTAAAGATATGGAAATGAGATAATCCCGAAAATCACGGGACACTAAAAGATACAAAATCTAGGAAATAAAATATGTAGTAACATATACTATCATACAGTCGGC
This sequence comes from Iris pallida, assembly GCA_029216955.1. Classification (NCBI taxonomy): domain Eukaryota; kingdom Viridiplantae; phylum Streptophyta; class Magnoliopsida; order Asparagales; family Iridaceae; genus Iris; species Iris pallida. The sequence goes on from JANAVB010044419.1 coordinate 26,600,311, forward strand.
CTAAACTGGTCAAGGTCAAAATCACTCCTCATGCCCTCGCTACTTCCAATTGTTATAGGTACCAACTAATATTTTGGTAATCCAAAATTCTACTCTTCCAATTCTTAGTCACCAATATATCCCTGATAAATACCGCCTTACATTCCTTCTCATTAAGATTACAATTTCAGTAATTGTATCATAGGAGAGAAACTTTGGGAAAGACATCCACCATAAAGGTGTAAACAAGAATTTTATTCATATTGGAGAATTACAGCAAGACTCTCATGATTATTCTAAAGACATCCTGTTACAACTTCTTATAACAATAGGTAATGGCAGTTCTAGGTACTAGTCCTCATGGCTCTGGCTCTTGTACGAGCAGTCTCCAACTGCCTCATCTTCTTCTATGATCCTCGAGTCTGCATCATGCCTTCCTGCAGTGAGTGTAGGAGGTAAGACTTGCTCGATAGGAAAAGAGTTCCTAGGTTGCAGCGTAGCAGGGGTTGCTGAGATAGGTGCTCTGGTAAAATGGACAGATAAGAGGCAGTTCTTTACCCGATGTTCAGCGGATCCACATGCCAAACATTATCCCAATCTCTTGCGGCAACTAACGACTAGATGACCAGACCTCTTACAGTAGTCACAAGCCAATAACTTCTTACGACAAGACTGCCGGGAAGTAGAGTACTTGATAGGACCCAAATATCTTCTAGATTCAGGGGTATTCCTCCTAGGGCGAGGTTCCGCACCAACTCGGTTTAAGATAGCTAAGGTTACGTCGTTGACATCCTTCATAACATCTCTCGTGATATCAATCTGTTTCTGCTGGGCCTCGGCTTGGGCCTTCTGGGACTCCAGGATTCCTTGAAGTAGGACAACCATCTGGGAGGTATCTACTGGTACTGGTGGGGCGACATGGGTAACTATCATAACAGGAGATGGTGGAATTGCCGTGGACGGAATAGGTTCGGCTGTAGTAGCACCCAGTTTCTAAAATGAGGGTAATTTTGAAATTTTGTAATTATAATAATAATATTTAAACCATATTATGATTTTTGGTGATTTTTAGTTATTTTAAAACTATTTAAAATCACGACTTGTGATTTTGATGTTTTGCTAGTGCAACCTTAGAGATTACTTAACCTAGAGACTAACCATGACCATGTGAGCCTAACCATGTATTTAGAATATCAAATTACCACTTTTTAGTCAAAAGGGTATTTTGGTAATTTATTAGAATTTATTTGGAATTATTTGTATTTATGTGTTTTTATTATTATTTAATTATTGTTAAGTGTCATGAGAGCCCCTAACCTAGTTTACCCAAATCTAGAGGTTAGCCACTAACCTAAAGACTAGAGGATGGATATTGCATATTAGTTAAGGTAGGAAAATATCTAAGATATTTACATATGTGATATTTTTCTTAAAACCCTCAAAATATCCTTGCTTTACCTAGAAGTCCAAACCTTAAGCAAGAAGGAAGACACAAAAGTCTTCATGGACACCCCTCCCCACACCCTATGGCTGGCCAAGGGCACCCCCCTATCACTACCCCTTCCTATATAATCATATCAAACCCTTTACATACAAGTTTACATGTTTCAAAACCTAGAAATTCCCTCAACCTTCAAACCTTCATAACTTATTCAAATTAGCTCTAAACTCATCCTATCTTTTGCATTGGGTTCCTACAAACTAGAGGGTGCTAAGGGAGGCTAGCAAGCTGGACACATAGCTGTGGACACCAACATGTGAAGAGGACACACCCCCCTTCCATTGAAATCTTGAGTTTTTACTCAATAGGTAAATACCTACAAACCTTGTTAATATTGTAATTTTTCTTCATAAATGCATGCATATAGGTCTACCCTAGCTGTGGGTCAAGTTTGGTAAAATCTAGGGTTGGTTTGGTGTCCGTATCGGACACGTATCCTAGGTTATAAAACCTTTTTTGATGAAATGCCTCAAAAAAATAGTTTTTGTGTTTTTGTAAAACAAATTGCATTTTCAGGTAGCCCTAACCTTTCTAACCCTAACCCTAACTTACTGATCACGATTTAGGTTGGTCTTCGTGTCCAAATCGGACACGAACTCACGGATTTGCACTGCACACTGTCACAGAATTTCCCCTGCTACCACACTGTTCGTGCACACTGCACAGGGCACTTCGACACGCCAAAATTGGCATGGACACGGGGGCAATGTCTGTGAACATGCCCCCAAAGTTTTACGAGGTGTCGTCTTGTATCGGACACGAAAATAGGGCCGCACTGGCCACACACGCGCACAATTCAGCCGAGAAATCGGCTCTGATACGAGGCTCGTGTCCCTCGTGGACACGTCGCGGTGTCGTGTTAGGGTGGCACGTGTGTAGCCCATCACTGGGCGAACACTAGGACATGACCCCGAGACGTGTCATGTCTCGTGGTGTGTCCACGAGAGCGAGAAACGCGTACACGACGCAATGTAGAGCGTGGCCTGTGTCAGTTTACCCGATTGGGTTTCCATTGAGTTTGACACGTCGTGTCATGTCGGGACTGTGTCTCAGGCATCCTAGAAGCTAGGGGACACTTGGGGCAATACTTACCAACCAAGGGTTTCGTGTCATAGTGTGGTTTTGGACACGGATTTAGGTTTACCCCATCTCACTGTGCACAGTGCACATTTCCTGATTTTGGGATATTTCCCAGTTTTCAAAATTGAATTTCAAAATGATTTTGTTATATTTTATACATGTAAATGTATGTTTTCAGTGTATATATACGTAGAGTATGTATATGTGTGTGTGTGTGTGTGTGTGTAGGTGGGATTTGAGTGCATGTACATGTGTATATATGTAGTTATGTATATATATATATATATATATATATATATATATATATATATATATATATATATATATATATATATATATATATATGTGTACTGTGTGGTGTGTGTGTGTGTGTTGATTTCTGGGTTTCAGAAATCTGGAACACCCCCCCTGTTCTCTGTGAACACACACCATGCCCCCTTGTAGCAGTATCATATCTCTCTCTCTCTTGTTCACTTTCTATCTCTCTCACATCTCTCTCTCTATTGTTATCTCTCTCTCTCTATATATATATATGTATATACGTATGTTGTATATATATATATATATATATATATATATATATATATAGGTTATGTAGATATATATGGTATATATTAGTATATATATTTTTTGATATATTTGTATATATATATATATATATATATATATATATATATATATATATATATATATATATATATATATATATATATATATATATATATGTGATACTATACTTTTTAGATATAGGTTTACATAGAACCTATAAGTTACTGGCCTATAGGTTATAGACATTAGCCTATGGCCATTAGGGGCTAACCCTAATTGACCTAATGACCCATGACCTAACTAGTTGACCCTTGTTTGACTAGAGTTGACCAAAGTCAACCTTAGGTCAAACTTGACCTAATTAACCTAGAATTGACTAGGATTAACCTAAAATGACTAGTTTAACTAGTTTGACTAAACCCTAACTAGTTGATTAAGTTCGACCATATGGTTATGAGATAGTCCTATGTAATTTAAGATATGTATGGGATTAAGTGGGATAATTAGGAGTTGTGTCATGAATTGGGTTAGCCCTATAGAGTTGACTTAGATTGTTAATGGTTGACCCTTAACCTAATGACCTTGTGACTAGTCTATGTTGACCAAAACCTTAGTTAGTCTAAGTTTGACCTAGATTTGACTAACATTGACTTGCTTAACCTTGTTTGACTTAGTTGACTCCTGACCTAGTATGACTTAAGTTGACCTAGTTTGACTGTTAGAGTTGACCAAGAGTTGACTTTTGACCAGATTGACCTAGAATCATGTAGTATGCATTGTATACTCTATTTTTTCCATTGTGGATATATTGTGACCTGTTTTACTCTAAATAGGACTCTGTGACACTAGTTCGGACATCTATTCATATCAGTCATACAGGGTGACAGACGAGTACATTCTCTGATCATTTCATACTTGTTAGGACTTATATTCTTGCTCTAGATTACTTTATATGATGCTGTCACGTCATTATCACGGATTAGTACTATATGGATCTTGTCATGCGATGTTATCTCCCTCGGGGTGCATCAGATACAGTTGTCATGTGCTTTTCACGAATATCTTGTATTTCTTGTACACCGCTTTCATGTATACTCTTGTGCAATCTTGTACTCTCACGATCACGTGAGCAAACATGATAAAAACCTCTTGTACAAGGTAACGTAACTTGACTGGATCATTGTGTATTAATTGGGAAGGGTGAGTAGGAAATGGTTATGTGATCAAAATCCCATCTTGTGAAATCTTGTGAAATTATGTATATGTCCATTGTACACTCACGTATGATGGAGTTACCCTTGCATTGTCCTAACCTGTTTATATAACCATCTCATGCTCTAAATCACAGGTTACCTACAATTCTTACTTATCATATATATAGATATTTCCAGTTATCAAATCTCTCTCGTTTTTATATATATTCTTTACAGTCCATGTATCTTACTCTTTGCATGCTTTATATTTCCCAACATGATATGAACTGCGTGAGATGTATTGTGCTCGTTCCTGTCCTGACTGGACCTGTTGAAAATATTACAGATGATGATGGTGACTGTCCTACCTTCTATGGGACACATGAGGATGACCTTCAGGAGCATGAGGAGCATCTAGCTCAGTAGAGGGTGCCTAGTCTAGTCTAGTGTTTATAGTTTTCATTTTGTACCGGATTGTTCCGATTGTTAGTTGTGACTTAGTTATATTTCAGGTCTTGTACTTATTTGTGTTGGATATCTACTTGTGTGGTATGATAACTCTATTTATATTCAGTTTCTTCCTTTCATCTGATTCCTTATCATGCTCTATCTTTCCTAGACTTGTGTTTGAGATATATAGTTGAGATGTTATGTTATACCTCCGTGCGGAGATGACAGGTTTATATATCTTGTTATTAGATGTTAGATGTTATAGATGACCTATACAGCGTTCTACCGCCGACACTGTGGCGTAGGCTGGACGTACCCACGTTCTCGTGCCCCTAATCAGGGTACGGGTCGTGACACGTTTTTGTGGTGGCCCATGCAGGTCTGTGTCGCAATTAGTGCGATCTCGTAATGGTGCTCGACTTAGAGTACTAATTACGAGCCTGCAATTAGGACGTAGGACCTAGGACATAATAGGAAATTCTCAATCACACCTAGAAAAATTTCCGATCTTTTGATTTTCATGATTACTCTCCTTGTATTAAATTAACTGTCCTTCTTTGATAAATCTACTCATGTGCCATATTGATCTCCTTGTTTCAATTCGTCTCCAGGATGACGAAGACGCATCCGCAGGCCACTGGATCGAGTAGCTTGCCCGAGAGATCTGATCAGGCTGAGGAGGAGGTTCACGAGACTGCCCCTAGTGATTCTACTATCCCGGAGACCCCGACAGTTGCACAGGGAGGTCTACTACCTCCACCCCAGAGGGTTTCGGTCGTCATTCCGGAGATGCTGCCGCCTCCACCACCGATACCGACGGATACACATCATATGTTCCTTTTCCTTCAGCAGATGATGGAGACACAGCGGGCCCAGGCAGAGGCGTCGCAGTGCCAGTCGGAGGCGTCACACCGACAGATTGAGATGCTGAGGCAGAGCATGGAGAACTCGCATCAGCTTGCACTGACAGCAGTAGAGAGAGTGGCACCGGGTACGGTGCAGGGCCCTACTGGCCAGCAGCCGTACCAGCAGCAGTCCAGGCCGGGGACAGTATTAGACTTTAGGAAGATGAGCTCCAGGGACTTCACGGGCACAGAGGGCATCCTTTATGCAGACGACTGGCTAGAGGATGTGCAGCGGAGCATGGAACTGGTAGAGCTTCCTAGAGCACTTAGGGTTTCGGCCGCAGCCAGCCGATTCTTCGACATTGTGCTGACATGGTACCACACGGATCCTCATGCGTCGGTGAGAGGGCTGACATGGAAGAACTTCCGGAGGCTCTTCAAGGAGAAGTTCTTCCCGGACGTGGCTCTTACAGCATTGGAGGGCCAGTTCGTGGGTCTAGTACAGGGAAACTCGTCGGTGGACGAGTACGCAGCTGAGTTCTTTCGCCTTAGCAGGTTCGCTCCCGATATGATCCAGGATGAGGGGCAGAAGGCTCGTAAGTTCCGTAGGGGACTTATTCATGCAGTGCGCACCCGTACCTCGGGACGCCGTGACGCGATGTTCGATCAAATATTGATAGATACACAGATTGCAGAGGAGGACTTCGGCCTCAAGCCGAAGAGGGGCAGTGATACCTTAGGGGCTAGTTCTAGTGCAGGGCCAGCCAAGCGCCCTCACATACAGCAGAGGCCAGTTCAGCAGTCGCTTCAGGGCCAGGGACATGTACTTCACCAGCAGGCACCCAGGCAGCAACAGCACCCTACCTGTAACTTCTGTAAAAAGTAAGGTCACGGATGGGACGACTGCAGGAAGAGACAGGGCCTGTGTTTGCTTTGTGGTTCAGCAGAGCATCAGTTGAGGAAGTGTCCAAAGAACTCGGCACGATTGGCTAAGGCAGCAGCAGGAGCTAGGGCTCCGATAGGGCAGCAGACGGGACCATCGTTGCAGACTCAGCAGCAGAGGTTTGTCCAGCATCAGCAGCAGGCCAAGGGAGGCCAGCCGGGACGAGCTTTCGCCATGGCAGTCGATGATGCACAGGCAGAGGGAGAGCTGATTGCAGGTTCCAACCTTTTCGATTCTATTTTCGCATTCGCCTCCTTATAATTATCTTGAAATTCGATTCTATCTGTTCCTTGTAGTTGATAAATTTTGTTCGGATATTTCATTATGAATTATTTTCTTCTGAGATAAGTCGTATGGGCTAGGTCGTCTCGATTATGGGATCTAGAGTCTTCTATAGTCATGTTAGCTGGCATAGTGAGGACATATAGTCGGACTTTGGACGTATTTCTCGGATGTGGGAATTTAAGGTTTTCGCGGCCAGGCATGCGGCAATGCGAAAATTTTAAATACCATAATTTTAGAGGTATGTACCTTAGTCGAGGACTCTGTGAATATCGTAGCCTTGCTCACTAGCATGACGAAGATTCCGAGTATCATGATTTTGGACAGACGCATATGATTATCGGACTGTGTATTTGAGACTGTGATTGTTGGGGTGTTTGACCTAGAAGGAGTATGACCATTTTAATTTCGAGGACAAAATTTTCTAAGGAGGGTAGACTTGTAGCACCCAGTTTCTAAAATGAGGGTAATTTTGAAATTTTGTAATTATAATAATGATATTTAAACTATATTATGATTTTTGGTGATTTTTAGTTACTTTAAAACTATTTAAAATCACGACTTGTGATTTGGATGTTTTGCTAGTGCAACCTTAGAGATTACTTAACCTAGAGACTAACCATGACCATGTGAGCCTAACCATGTGTTTAGAATATCAAATTACCACTTTTTAGTCAAAAAGGTATTTTGGTAATTTATTAGAATTTAGGCTAAATTTCAACTTGATACCCTCAACTATCCATGTTTTGCAACTTGATACCCTAAACTTTCAAAATAGCCAACTTGATACCCTGAAAAATATATTTCCCAAAATGCCCTCCCCCCTCTCTCTATTTCCCAACCCCCCTCCCTCTCCGGCCGCCGCTGCTGTGCACCGCCCCACCGCCCCGCTGCCGCTACTGCTGCGCGCCCGCCGCTGATGCTCCGGCCGCCGCTGCTACTGCGCGCCGCCCCGCCGCCCCGCTGCTGCTGCTGCTGCACGTGCCGCCGCTGCTGCTCCGGCCGCCGCTGCTGCTGCTCCGGCCGTCGCTGCTGCTGCGCGCCGCCCCCGCCGGGGGAGAGGGGGGGGGAACGCCGGAGAGGGAGGGGGGACGCCGGAGAGGGAGGGAGGGGGGGCAAGGGTATTTTTGGAATTTTTTGAATTTTAGGGTATGAAGTTAAAAATATTCAATAGTTGATGGTATTAAGTTAACTATTTTAAAAGTTTAGGATATCAAGTTACAAAACATGGATAGTTGAGGGTATCAAGTTAAAATTTAGCCTAGAATTTATTTGGAATTATTTGTATTTATGTGTTTTTATTATTATTTAATTATTGTTAAGTGTCATGAGAGCCCCTAACCTAGTTTACCCTAATCTAGAGGTTAGCCACTAACCTAGAGACTAGAGGATGGATATTGCATATTAGTTAAGGTAGGAAAATATCTAAGATATTTACATATGTGATATTTTCCTTAAAACCCTCAAAATATCCTTGCTTTACCTAGAAGTCCAAACCTTAAGCAAGAATGAAGACACAAAAGTCTTCATGGACACCCCTCCCCACACCCTATGGCTGGCCAAGGGCACCCCCCTATCACTACCCCTTCCTATATAATCATATCAAACCCTTTACATACAAGTTTACATGTTTTAAAACCTAGAAATTCCCTCAACCTTCAAACCTTCATAACTTATTCAAATTAGCTCTAAACTCATCCTAGTCTTTTACATTGGGTTCCTACAAACTAGAGGGTGCTAAGGGAGGCTAGCAAGCTGGACACATAGCTGTGGACACCAACAAGTGAAGAGGACACACCCCCCCTTCCATTGAAATCTTGAGTTTTCACTCAATAGGTAAATACCTACAAACCTTGTTAATATTGTAATTTTTCTTCATAAATGCATGCATATAGGTCTACCCTAGCTGTGGGTCAAGTTTGGTAAAATCTAGGGTTGGTTTGGTGTCCGTATCGGACACGTATCCTAGGTTATAAAACCTTGTTTGATGAAATGCCTCAAAGAAATGGTTTTTGTGTTTTTGTAAAACAAATTGCATTTTCAGGTAGCCTTAACCTTGCTAACCCTAACCCTAACTTACTGATCACGATTTAGGTTGGTCTTCGTGTCCAAATCGGACACGAACTCACGGACTTGTACTGCACACTGTCACAGAATTTCCCCTGCTACCACACTGTTCGTGCACACTGCACAGGGCACTTCGACACGCCAAAATTAGCATGGACACGGGGACAATGTCTGCGAACATGCCCCCAAAGTTTCACGAGGTGTCGTCTTGTATCGGACACGAAAATAGGGCCGTAATGGCCACACACGCGCACAATTCAGCCGAGAAATCGGCTCTGATACGAGCCTCGTGTCCCTCGTGGACATGTCGTGGTGTCGTGTCAGGGTGACACGTGTGTAGCCCATCACTGGGCGAACACTAGGACATGACCCCGAGACGTGTCGTGTCTCGTGGTGTGTCCACGAGAGCGAGGAACGCGTGCACGACGCAGTGTAGAGCGTGGCCTGTGTCAGTTTACCCGATTGGGTTTCCATTGAGTTTGACACGTCGTGTCATGTCGGGACTGTGTCTCAGGCACCCTAGAAGCTAGGGGACACTTGGGGCAACACTTACCAACCAAGGGTTTCGTGTCATAGTGTGGTTTTGGACACGGATTTAGGTTTACCCCATCTCACTGTGCACAGTGCATATTTCCTGATTTTGGGATATTTCCCAGTTTTCAAAATTGAATTTCAAAATGATTTTTGTTATATTTTATACATGTAAATGTATGTTTTCAGTGTATATATACGTAGAGTATGTATATGTGTGTGTGTAGGTGGGATTTGAGTGCATGTACATGTGTATATATGTAGTTATGTATATATATATATATATATATATATATATATATATATATATATATATATATATATATATATATGTACTGTGTGGTGTGTGTGTGTTGATTTCTGGGTTCCAGAAATATGGAAAACACACCCCCCTGTTCTCTGTGAACACACGCCATGCCCCCTTGTAGCAGTATCATATCTCTCTCTCTCTCTCTTGTTCACTTTCTATCTCTCTCACATCTCTCTCTATTGTTATCACTCTATATATATATATATATATATATATATATATATATGTATATAAAATATATATATATATATGTATATATATATATATATATATATATATATATATATATATATATATATATATATATATATATATATATATATATATATATATATATGTATATACGTATGTTGTATATATATATATATATATATATATATATATATATATATATATATATATATATATATATATATATATATATATATAGGTTATGTAGATATATATATGGTATATATTAGTATATATATTAGTATATATTAGTATATATATTAGTATATATATATTTTGATTTATTTGTATATATATATATATATATATATATATATATATATATATATATATATATATATATATATATATATATATATATATATATAGTTATGTATATATATGTGATACTATACTTTTTAGATATAGGTTTACATAGAACCTATAAGTTACTGGCCTATGGGTTATAGACATTAGCCTATGGCCATTAGGGGATAACCCTAATTGACCTAATGACCCATGACCTAACTAGTTGACCCTTGTTTGACTAGAGTTGACCAAAGTCAACCTTAGGTCTACTTGACCTAATTAACCTAGAATTGACTAGGATTAACCTAAAATGACTAGTTTAACTAGTTTGACTAAACCCTAACTAGTTGATTAAGTTCGACCATATGGTTATGAGATAGTCCTATGTAATTTAAGATATGTATGGGGTTAAGTGGGATAATTAGGAGTTGTGTCATGAATTGGATTAGCCCTATAGAGTTGACTTAGATTGTTAATGGTTGACCCTTAACCTAATGACCTTGTGACTAGTCTATGTTGACCAAAACCTTAGTTAGTCTAAGTTTGACCTAGATTTGACTAACCTTGACTTGCTTAACCTTGTTTGACTTAGTTGACTCCTTATGACCTAGTATGACTTAAGTTGACCTAGTTTGACTGTTAGAGTTGACCAAGAGTTGACTTTTGACCAGATTGACCTAGAATCATGTAGTATGCATTGTATACTCTATTTTTACCATTGTGGATATATTATGACCTATTTTACTCTAAATAGGACTCTGTGACACCAGTTCGAACATCTATTCATATCAGTCATACAGGGTGACAGGCGAGTACATTCTCTGATCATTTCATACTTGTTAGGACTTATATTCTTGCTCTAGATTACTTTATATGATGCTGTCACGTCATTATCACAGATTAGTACTATATGGATCTTGTCATGCGATGTTATCTCCCTCGGGATGCATCAGATACAGTTGTCATATGCTTTTCACGAACATCTTGTATTTCTTGTACACCGCTTTCATGTATACTCTTGTGCAATCTTGTACTCTCACGATCACGTGAGCAAACATGATAAAACCTCTTGTACAAGGTAACGTAACTTGACTGGATCGTTGTGTATTAATTGGGGAGGGTGAGTAGGAAATGGTTATGTGATCAAAATCCTATCTTGTGAAATCTTGTGAAATCATGTATATGTCCATTGTACACTCACGTATGATGGAGTTACCCTTGCATTGTCCTAACCCGTTTATATAACCATCTCATGCTCTAAATCACAGGTTACCTACAGTTCTTACTTATCATATATATAGATATTTCCAGTTATCAAATCTCTCTCGTTTTTATATATATTCTTTACAGACCATGTATCTTACTCTTTGCATGCTTTATATTTCCCAACATGATATGAACTGCGTGAGATGTATTGTGCTCGTTCCTGTCCTGACTGGACCTGTTGAAAATATTACAGATGATGATGGTGACTGTCCTACCTTCTATGGGACACATGAGGGTGACCTTCAGGAGCCTGAGGAGCATCTAGCTTAGTAGAGGGTGCCTAGTCTAGTCTAGTATTTATAGTTTTTATTTTGTACCGGATTGTTCCGATTGTTAGTTGTGACTTAGTTATATTTCAGGTCTTGTACTTATTTGTGTTGGACATCTACTTGTGTGGTGTGATAACTCTATTTATATTCAGTTTCTTCCTTTCATCTGATTCCTTATCATGCTCTATCTTTCCTAGACTTGTGTTTGAGATATAGAGTTGAGATGTTATGTTATACCTCCGTACGGAGATGACAGGTTTATATATCTTGTTATTAGATGTTAGATGTTATAGATGACCTATACAGTGTTCTACTGCCGACACTGCGGCGTAGGCTGGACGTACCTATGTTCTCGTGCCCCTAATCAGGGTGCGGGTCGTGACAGCTGTGCCAGGGACTTTTGCAGCAAATGGGGTATAGATGAGCTGCAAAGGAGAAGGATTGGAATAGACCTGAGGGAGAGGGGTGTGATCAGGAGATAATACCTCATTATCAGCAGGGCCGGATCGGGTAGTCTTTTCTTTGGCCATAATCTGGAAGGTTTAGGGTACAAACATAAGCAAGGTGTCCTACCAGTCTATAATCAACCAAAAATATTTATGTATATAATTCAGACCTACGTTGTGACAAATCAATGTTCTAGTGTTCTAATTGTTTCTAGGTATGTTTTTCTAAGTTGTTGTACGACCTGCATGGGCCACCACTAAAAACATGTCACGACCCGATCCCAAATAATTGGGTCGAACCGGATCATGCCCAGCCTACACCGTTATTGAGACGGCGGCAATAAGCTGTTCCATTAACAGGTAACCATACAACAACAACCATATTTGTCACAACTCAAATTTGGAAATAAAACTTTATTAAACTTTGAAATAAAATACAACTGGAAAATGTACTGAAATAGATAACAGAGTTTTAAAATAAACAACAATGCTGAAAAAAAAAACTATCTAATCAGCCGGTTCATCGGCCTCAGTCCCAACGTCCTCCAATGGGGACTCTGGCAGCACTACAGGGTACAGAACGGGGTCGTAGTAACTGCTGTATAACAGCTCAGCATCCTCAATGTTCCCTAAAAATGTTATCTTCAGTCAGGAGGGAGCAAAGTACAATTTATGCTAATTTAAACAGTTAAAATAAATAATAGAATCATGCACTTCTAAACAGTTTAGAAATTGAACAGTTTTCTCAGCAGTAAAACAGTGTGATTTGAATAGGCAATGAATATGACCGGCTTGGGATGTATAGTTGTATCCTATTGATACGATTCGGCTTATCCTCGTGTGTATGAGGGGTAAGCTAAACTGGCCTAAGTTACAGTTGGATGTGGTCATAAACATTACTCTATTTCCCCAGTCCCCAATCAGTTACAGTAGTTGCAGTCAGTACTCTCAGGGAGAATTTCGTGTTTGCATCGTGGTTTAAGCTTGCAGTAAAACGATTATTAAAATAACTGTAAAACTAACACAAACTTTACTTGCCTCAAAATGGATTTGACTGGAGAGGATGAAGACTTCGAGATGGAAATTCAGAATCGTCCTCGAACTCCTACATTCGAGAAATTGACTCAGATTCCAGGGTTACCAATCTAGCTACGCTAGTTGAAATCTCTATTTGAGTCCTAATCCATTTTAATTCTTATTTAACAAAACACAAACGGGATTACGATTATCGGTGCGTTGATTTTAATACGAGGGAAAAGATGGTTTTAAACTTGTATTTTGGAAAACTCGTCGATATCAATTTAATTGATTAAAACTTTGTATTTTCATAATTATAAATATAAAACTAATTTCTTATTTTAGTGAGAAATACATTATCGTTAATTAATATAAAAACTTGTAGATTTTAGGTGAGAGAACCTTTATTAATTTTTATACGAAAATACTTTTTATTCAATTTATTCGAATGTTACAAAAACCCGCAAAATCAGCAATAACCAAAACCTACGCTACCAAATTACAGTTACAGAACCAACAACCAGCTGGGCTTATGTCCATTACAATTTATTTACATAAATTGAAATAAGACGGAAACTGCCGTTAGTTCTAAACTTAATATAAATTAAACATGAATAAAAATAAATGATAAAAATATAGTATTTATCGAGTCTCAGATATGGTCCAATCGTCAACTAGGCTAATGCCTCAACGTCCGGGCGAAGCCGGTTTCGTTTGCACTTAGCCGGGGCCCATTGACCTGATACGGTCGTCGCCCAAAATCCAAATATTAAATATAATATTCCGAAATTCATTTTGAAACCATTTTTAAAATATAATTGAATTTACGGAAAAATTTGGCAGCATTTCCTCTATTTTTGGTCAACCAAAAAACTGGAAAATATGCCAAATAATTTTTTTGCAAATCCCAAACCAGGGAATCCCCAAAATATATATATATAAATAATCTATAACTAATCCACATATTAATTCGGAACGACCCGAAATAATTTCGGAAGTCCGAATCCAACCCAAAAACGTCACAGCACAACACCAGAAATATCCGGAAGCTAAAATATACCAAAATCCAATTTTCGAAAAGTTCCGGAAAAATCAAACAATCCACAGAACCTTTCTGAAGGTTCCGAAAAATACGACGTCGCTAAAACCGAATTCCCGGGAGGGAATCGGGGACCATTCTCATCACAGACTAAGGAAAATAGAGCGGGACAGGGGTTATACCTCGGGTTGCTCGGCTAGAGCTCTCAGATGATTTAAAAGAAAAGAAATAGAGGTCTGAACAGCAACGACAACTCAAAACAACGCTGGAGTACTGTCCGGGCTCGGCAACAGCGGAGAAAGCGCTGGATCGGGGTCCGAGGCACGACGGGGAGCTGGGAACGGTGCACAGGGCTGCGCCGACGAAGAACGCCGACGAAAGGGCGCTGGAGGCGGCTGCGAGGAGGCCGCGGGCGCGGGGGCGGGGGCCAGGGGGGTCGCCGGCGGCGTCGAGGAGCTCGGCCGGAGCTGCTGGGGGCGGGCCGGAGTTGGCCGCGCGGGGAGGGGCCGGCGAAGAGCACGGGGATGCCAGCGGGAGCTTGGCCACGCGGCTCCGGGGCGCAGGGGCTCGGGAAGAGGGGCTTAGGCGAAGGAGTTCTGTGAGGGGAAGGGGAAGAGGGAGTTGGGGTTTGAGAGAAATTATGAGAGAGAGAGAGGGGTTCTGATGGTTTCTTCTTGTGAGTGTTAGGGAGAATGAGTGTGGGAACTAATAGGAAGGAAAGGGAAGAAATAGTCTGATGGTTGTATGGGTGTGAGTAAATTAAGGGAAGGAAATGAACGTGGGTGTGAGTAGAGAGTGTAGTGAGGAGAAAAGTAGGAAAGTGCTGGTCCTCGTGGACCAGCTCCACCAAAATTGTATTTTTTTATATATATAAGAATAAACCAAAGTCCAAAACAGAAATAAGAGAGAAAGGTTCAGGTCTGGGTTCGGGCTCGGGTCTGGGTTCGAATCAAAAAATCCCTGTAAATTAATTTTCGAAATAATTTTTAACACTCAAAAATTATAATATTTATAATAGTAATAATAGAATACTAATATTAATAATATCACAAGAATTGGGTTTCACAGGTAGTCTTGAAAAATACGGTTTTGTAATTATCAAAACAAATCCTGGAACAAAGTGTTTTTTAAAAACCGTAGGAAGTAATATTTTTCAAAGAATATTTATTTGTTGGAAGGCATGCATATATAGACGGTTTTTTGCAAGGTTGTTTACCCGTTATTAGTGTTGATACAACTTTTCTTACATCTAGGTAATTTATTTGTATCATGTGCTCATGATCCTAACTATCAATTATATCCAATTGCTTATTGTATTGCTGAAAATGAGAATATTGAATCGTGGACATAGTTTTTAGAATGTTTAAAATCTTCATTTGAAACTTGTTTTGATCAGTGGGATGCTATCTCATTTATATCGGACAAGCAAAAAAGTTTAATTCGTGAAATACATGATATCTTTCATGTCTCTCCATATTTTTTTGTAATCAACATTTTAAACAGAATATGAGAAGTCAATGTACTAGTACACGACAGTATCAAGTATGGTTAGATAAACATGTCCGCTCTTGTAATGATGTTGATGCGACGGAATGGTTTGAAAAGATTAAATCTGCTGATATTAATGTTTTTAATTGGATTGTTGGGACAAACGATGAAAATCGTAACTTTTCACATTGGATTGCTGCTTATACACCATGTCCTAGACTAGATATTAATACATCTAACATTGCAGAGAGTTTTAATAATTGGATTAAGAATTTGCGTGATAAACCAATCACCACATTGCTTGATGATATTAGAGCTAAAATCATAACTATGCATGAAAAACATAGACGAATTGCTGAAAACCTGGATACGCACTATTGTCCTAGGATGCTCAAGACTATGGCACGTATCAAAAGAGAGATACGTAGTAGACGATATAAATGCTGCATATTAATACATTTAAATTTGAAATATATGATCATGAAAGTAGTAGACGATATATCGTGGATTTAGAAAATAGAATGTGTACATGTTATCGCTGGCAGCATACACTTTTACCATGTGTACATGCTTACTTTTCTTGTCAATCTAGTAACTTGCAAGTAGAAAGCTATTATCCTGAACAGTTTTTTGTTGAAAAGCTTAAAAGTGTATATGCGCCATGTATGCAAGGGATTCCATCTCCATATACTCCGGAAGCTGAATTGGTAAGAGGTAAAATTGGAGTACCAAACATCGGACGCAGAGTCGGCAGACCCAAAAAAAATCGTTTTTTGACAAAGGAGCTGGGGACAAGAGATCTTCATTGCAGCAACTGCCAGGACATTGGACACAACAGAAGAAAGTGTACAAGACCACCAAATTTGGGTTAAGGTTAGGGTTAGGGTTAGAATTTGTTTTAGGGACAGGGTTAGGATTGGGTTTATGGTTCGGGTTAGGGTTCGTGTTAGGGTTAGGTTTTATGGTTAGTGTTAGGGTTAGGTTTAGGGTTAGAGTACTAAATATAAGATAAGAAATAATAACATTGACAATAACATTAGAACTTAAATAGTTTTTACACATCAACTACAACAAAGTCAATAATCACCTCTATGCATCCGATCATAGTGTCTACGATCGATTGACCTAAGATCCAGTCTAGCTCGCCTAGCCGCTGTTTGCTCCGTTGTCTCTCCAGGCAATAGCTGATAGTCATCGTCGGCCTCTTCTGCAGTGGTTTGTGTGTAAGACGGTGGCGGTGTGTTAAATATTGTCCTGCACGTATCCTCGGCGAAAGATTTCTATATTATTTCTACAAATATTTGTACAAATTTATTTCTACATTATTTCTACACATATTTTCTAAAAAACATTTCTACATTAATTTCTACAAATATTTCTACATTAATTTCTACGAAAAATATTTCCACAAATAATTTCTACATTATTTCTAGTGTTGTAACTCATATGTCTCTACACTTTCATCTTCTTGTAACCTACATGACCTTTGGCCCTTCATTTCTTCATAACCCCCAACCTCTCTCCCTATATAAAGAGAGGTTAGAATAGCTTGTAAATGTACACTTGAGTGATTGATAATATACGAGAAAGCTTCGTCTCCGTGTATTTGAGCTTTTACCTTACGACACGTTATCAGCACTTTGCTCGTGCAACGCCGGAGACCCGACGTACCGCTCGCCTCGACGTCCGCCGACCGTTGTCCCGTGCGCACCCCATCGCTCGTCGTCGATCCCGCGTATCCGCAATCGTTTTCTCACTTCCTTCCACCGTACGGTAAGAAAGGTAATTTTTTTAACAACATGTTCTATGGTTTTCTTAGGGCAAGAGCATGCATATGAAAATTATAGAAGTTGTCGCAATTATTGTTCAGGAGTTGAGATGCTGGTAAGTTTATAGGCATGTGAAATTCCTATTTTTGGACGCCGGCATGATTATTGCATGATTTTTTTTGAAAAATATGTGTTGCACGGTATGAAATTTTTTCAGCACCAAATTTTGAAAAATATTTTGTTCCAACCTAACAACTATCAGCATAACCAGATACTGATAAAGTGAGATTTCTATATGAAAACAAGACCTACTTTAAAGTAGATTAATTGCCATACTAGTGCTGAAAAATCCCATTGTACCTCACATTGTATATCACATTGCTGTTCAGTTGCTTATGAATGGCACTGCCTTCTACTGGTTATTTTTAAAGATTTCACATAATTCTTACGATATTCCTTTTTTTTGTTCTCACGATTTTAGTGGTTCCTAGTCTTTAGGACTTTATATGCACATATGTTGTTCTGGCTGCACGTAGGACTGCATGTCGTTTGATTTTGTCGATCGAGTTTCCTTTTTAGTTAAGACATTGGACTAGGAAGAGGGTAGATGTTCAGATTTTTTATGTTTCCAAAATCACTGTCTGCTTTATTTCTTAAGTCCTTGTCTCAATATGTTTAATGTTAAAATTGGTATTTACTTTCATTCTTTTCAGCATCATTAAGAATGTATTAATTTAAATATCTTCTAATGGTAGAAAATGAAGCTTAATGTTTTATAAACTATCCATATACGTTTTTCCCCATTATTTGCAGTATTTTTTTATGTGTTACAATTTCTCAAGCTGCTTATTGAATGGTTTCAAGTCTCTTAAGAAAAAAAGGAAAAAGTATAAGTGCATATTGCTGCTCATATGTATTTGAGTAATCATTGTAACAGATGAATAATAAAAATTGTATTTTTTTTCGCTATTTTTTTGGCGTCGCTTCATTAGACGTCGGAAAAATAGTTGACATTTTTTTGGTGCCGCTTGCTTAGGCACCAATTCTTTTGTGTGTTGTTGCTTGCTTATGTTGTACGTTTTTTTTTGCGTAATTACGAAAAAAAAACAAACTTGAAAAATTTGAAAAATGGTTTTGGCTACATAAACAAATTCTGGCACCGCCAAATTTGGGCCTCCCAAAAATAACATTTTTGGTTAATGATTTTTCAAAGGCAACGCTCATTTTGAGCACGCACTAAATTGTCACCTATTTTGCACAGTTCGCAAATAGCGTGAATTTTTTGAAAAATCTTATTTATTCTTACATTTGACAAAAATTTTACGAAGTCTCTCCGAATAGGCTCACCTATTTGGGTATGATGTCAGAAAGTACTTGGAGCTTGGTTCTTAAGAGGTCCCCGGTGACCCTCCTCCCTCATTTTTCCGCCTGGTCATATTCACGTAGAGCTACTGAAAGGGGTTGACCGAATATTATTTTTTGCTCAAATTGTATTTATAATTATGCATTTTTGCAAGAAACTTATTGACCTCTCTATATCGGCCCGTCGATCGATATAAGATAATTTTTAAACAAAAATCGTTTTTTCAAAACCGTTGTTTTTATTTACGATTGTTTGTTGTTGCTTATACAAACCAAATCCATATAAACCTGTCGTTTTATATGTTGACTGATCAAGATTTTTTCTTCTGTTGTAGAAAAATGTCGATCAAGATTGATTTTCCCATCCTTGAAGCCTCTGGCAAGAACTACTTGGACTGGACGCAAGACATCCAGAACCATCTAGATGCGCAGGGCCTCTTGGACGTCATTGTAGGATGTAGAAAATTATGACACGCTGTCATTTTAATCCTTACGCTCAAGGCCATACGCTCATCTACAGGCCATACGCTCAGTGAATATTTTATTATTTTCTGGGATGACAGTACGACATATATTTAATAAAGGATGAATCTGACACGTCGTCTTTTGTGCAAAGGCAGCTGTCCAATGGAGACTAGCCGTCATATAGGTTTTCAAAGAGTTGGTTTTGTCTTTTACGAGGACAGCTCAGCAGATCATTAATGCAAAGCCATCATTACTGTCAGTTTTGACAGTCTGTCAGCCGTCATATCTGCAGTCACGACGCTCGAGAAAATCTTTTGACAGTTATTTGAAGATATGGCTTATCAGAGAAGATTGATGATGGCCACGTGGCTATTTCTTCAGTGAGCGTATGAAGTCTATACGACTCCTTCCTTCTTCAGTGAGCGTATGAAGTCTATACGACTCCTTCCTTCTTCAGTGAGCGTATGAAGTCTATACGACTCCTTCCTCATCAAGTGAGCGTACGACTCCTTTCTTCTCCAGTAAGCGTATCAGCTTTTGTTTCTACATCATCCAAGTCAGCGTATAACTCTCCTTCAACGAGGCAGCGTATTACAGCAACCATATCCAGGATTACAGTCAACACACGTTCTCACGTGTCCTGTACCAGTTATCCACTTCTTTAGAAGTTATGCAACGTGGCATCCAGGCCATCAATCTCTCCTGAACATGCTCCACTACTTTCAACCGCACGCTAATGTGTCTCCATCAGAATTCGCCACGCGTCCCTGCAGTTATGCACACATCAAGTAACTACCTGAGCGTATGCTTAAGGACAGTTATCCTGAACTCTATAATAAAGAGTTTCTTTATCTTCATCAGACACTACAGACAATTTCAGAGAGAACAGAGAGATTGCCCAGTTGCTGTCCAAGTTCTTCAAAGTTCGAGTATTCTTCATCGCATCGTCCAAGGGATAAAGTAATCGTCTTCTAGATTAGATTCCTACAGTTGTAATTTTCTCAGATACAAAATAAATAAAGTGAATTTATTTATGGAAAACAGTCATCTATAACGAGGAAGAGCGTGAAGTGGAAGTCACTCGCTCAATGAACGCCAAAGCGATGATTCTATTCCGCAGGCATTTATCTGACGCCATGAAGGCGGAGTTCATTGAAATCTCCTCGCCAAAGACGCTATGGGAATCTCTGAAAGAGCACTTCGACCACCAGAAGACCATATGGCTACCTGAAGCATGCCATGACTGGTTGAACCTGTGCTTCCAAGACTTCAAAAGTGTAACTGATTACAACAATGAAGTCTGCAGGATTCGATCACTTCTCCAATACTGCGGTGAGATATTAACCGACAGTAATCTATTGGAGAAAACATACACCACATTTCCTTCCACTGACAACTTGCTCCAGAAGCAATACCGTCAGTCTAAGTTCACCAAGTTTCCCGAGCTCATCACCCAACTTTTATTAGACGAGAAGAACAGTCTCATTTTAATGAGAAACAACAATTCTCGTCCTGCTGGAACAAAGGCAATTCCAATGCCTGATGCAAACGCTCTCCGTGGACCAAATCTACGGTGGAAACGATATAAGGGCCAGTCGTCCCAGCCAAGGAATAAAGGCAAGTTTAAGTCTCGCCACCCAAAGCGAGGTTCTAACAAGAACCAAGGACCTTTGACTCCTAGGCAGTCTCATGGTAAGAACCAACGGGCCAGTCGTCCCAAAGCGAGAGTGGAAGGCCAAGCGCCTACTCTCTGCTACAAATGTGGTGCTTATGGTCATATGCAACGGACTTGCAGGGCGACCCCCCAAGAAGTTAATAACTATCACAAGGGGCGCTGGGTCGAAGCAAATCTGGCCATCGAGTGCGAAAATCTAAATCTTGAGACCCTCGATTTTGTAGCAGAAATGGAAGAATAAATCTCTATTTTCTATCTATGTTTGATTTAAGTCATGAAACTTTTGGTGGTTTGTATTTTCTGTTTTCTCGATAAATTAAAGTTCTATTTCGAGCACTTTCCTCAAACGTGTGACAAACTTTAATTTTTTTTACTTATAGGCATGGACCACGGGGCAGTGGATTGTCTGGTTGATAGTGGAACGACTCACACTATCTTGAGAGATAAATCATACTTTATCTCCTATACGCCTAAAGTAACCTCAGTGACAACCATTTCGGGACCCTCAACCCTTGTTCAAGGTTTTGGCAAAGCCCATTTTTCGTTGTCCAATGGTACTCCCGTTGAAGTATCAGAGGCCTTATATTCTCCAAGGTCCAGTCGTACCTTACTGAGTTTTAAGGATATTCGAGAAAACGGATTTCATGTTGAAACTGCTCGAGAACATGGCTTCGAGTATCTTTTCATACCTCCACTCAGTACGGCCAAAAGCGTATCTTGGATAAGTTGAAATGTCTTTCAAGTGGTTTGTATCTCACTACGATACAACACATCGAGAGTAATCTCATCATTCGCCGAACGCCAGTTGATGAGAGGACTTTTATGCTATGGCATGACCGACTGGGTCATCCGGGTCAAAATACGATGCTTCGTACTATGAATGCATCGCATGGGCATCCACTTGGAGGAAATAATTTTGTTATAAATCCGAAAAGCCTATGCCAAGCTTGCTCGATTGGGAAGACGAATCTCAAGCCACTCCATGTGAAACCTACGAGATTGGTTTCCCAATTCCTTGAGAGAATTCATGGAGATATTTGTGGACCAATCCAACCAACATGCGGACCAGTTAAATACTTCATGGTTTTGGTTGATGCATCGACTAGATGGTCACACGTAGTGTTGTTGTCCACCCGAAACGCAGCGTTTGCTAAACTCCTCGCCCAGATCATTAAGTTAAGGGCTCACCATCCGGATTATCCGATAAAGTCTATTAGACTTGATAATGCCGCGGAGTTTACATCGAAAACTTTCGATGATTATTGCATGACTTTGGGAATAAATCTTGAACATCCTGTTGCGTATGTTCATACCCAAAATGGCCTAGCAGAAGCTTTTATAAAGCGACTGCAAGTGATAGCGCGGACCTTGGTTATGCGCACCAAACTCCCACTATCTGCATGGGGCTATGCAATTTTGTACGCTGCAAATTTGGTCCGTCTGAGGCCCATGGCCACCCAACCACTTTCCGCGTACCAGCTGGTTACTGGATGTGAGCCTGATATATCACATTTACGCGTGTTTGGGTGCCTAGTCAATGTTCCAATTGAGCCGATATGGCGTTCAAAATTTGGACCTCAGAAGCGATGGGGAATATATGTCGGTTATAACTCTCCGTCCATCATTCGCTATTTAGAGCCCTTGACAGGCGATCTCTTTACCGCGAGACACGCGGATTGTGACTTTGATGAGGCAATCTTCCCGTCGTTAGGGAGAGAAATGCACGCTAACGTTGATGAGGAACGACGTGAATTAGCGTGGCATGTGCCCGCTGTTGCTCATCATGACCCCCCCTCTGCACATAGTGATAAGGAAGTGCAGAGGATTCTAGGTCTGCAAGATATTGCAAATCAAATGCCAGACGCATTTAGCGACCTAGCAAAAGTCACGAGATCAATTATACCTGCTGCAAATGTGCCTGCAAGGATAGACGTCCCTGAGAGACGCCATGTTCCTGTGAAACATGTTGCTCCGGTCGAACCCGTCGAGCAAAGGACGCTGCCATCGGCCGTCCAGTCCGTCGATATTCCCAAGAAGAAGGGAAGACCGATTGGTTCCAAAGATGTTCTGCCCCGAAAGCGGAGAAATCTTGTTAAAAACATTTTGCCACATGAGATCATTAAGGATCACGGCGATGTATTAGAAGAGCACGTTCCAGATGAAACACCTATTCCTAATCATGCCGATAACCTCGAAATATTCGTCGAGTATGCTAGCTTAGACGATATTTTGAAGCGAAACAAAACTGTCATCGATGATGTGTTCATATACTCAGTGGCCACTGACATTATGAACAATGATGACATGGAACCTCGTAGTGTTGCCGAGTGTCAACGACGAACGGACTGGTCACAATGGAAACAAGCAATCCAGGCTGAACTAGACTCCTTAGCGAAAAGAAGTGTGTTTGGACCCGTTGCTCCAACACCACCCAATGTTAAACCAGTTGGTCACAAATGGGTTTTCCTAAGGAAGCGTAATGAGAGAAATGAGATTGTGCGATACAAGGCTCGTCTTGTGGCGTAAGGCTTCTCACAACGCCCTGGGATTGATTACGAGGAGACGTATTCTCCCGTAATGGACATCATAACGTTCCGCTACTTAATCAGTTTAGTAGTTTCCAAAAAACTGAATATGCAGCTCATGGATGTGGTCACAGCCTATCTCTACGGGGATCTGGACACAGAGATATACATGAGAGTCCCTGAAGGACTAAAGATGCCTGAATCAAGTAGTTCCCGACCACGGAACGCGTTCTCGATTAGACTGAGGCGTTCGCTATATGGATTGAAACAATCCGGACGAATGTGGTATAACCGCCTAAGCGAATACTTGATCGGTTTGGGATACGTTAATAACAAACTTTGCCCATGCGTGTTCATAAAGAAATCTACTTCAGGATACGCAATCATTACGGTCTATGTAGATGATATGAATCTCATAGGAACCGAAAAAGACTTGTCAGAAACTGCTGATATCCTGAAGAAGGAATTCGAGATGAAGGATCTTGGGAAGACACGGTTTTACCTCGGCCTGCAGATCGAGCACCGTAAAGATGGAATTCTTGTCCATCAAGCGAACTATACCCAAAAGGTATTGAGACGCTTTAGTCATTTTGACGTTAAGCCGTCCGCTACTCCCATGATCGTCCGCTCTCTAGACATTACTAAGGACCCATTTCGTCCAAAGGAGGACGACGAAGAGATATTGAGTCCTGAGTGCTCTTATCTGGGTGCAATAGGCGCTTTATTGTACTTGGCCCAATGTACTAGACCGGACATCTCGTTTGCTGTGAATTGTCTAGCTCGACACAGCACCGCGCCAACACGCCGCCATTGGAATGGCATAAAAGATATTTTTTGCTACCTTAAGGGTACTACGGACTTGGGCTTGTTCTATCCCTACGCAGTTTTGAGTGAGTCCAACGCTCTTGGCACTCGAAGCAACGCGACCCTTGTTGGCTACGCCGATGCGGGATACTTATCTGATCCGCACAAGGGGCGTTCCCAATCTGGTTATGTCTTTACCATTAGGAACACGGCGATTTCTTGGAGGTCTCGCAAACAGACCTTAGTAGCTACTTCAACGAACCACTCTGAGCTACTCGCGCTCTATGAGGCGACTAGAGAGTGTGTATGGCTTCGAGCTGTTATTGGCCATATTCGAAGTACATGTGATCTTCCATATGACCCAGATGAACCTGTTGTCGTCTATGAGGACAATATCGCTGTTATTGATCAAGCGAAACATGATTACATCAAAGGGGATGCTACCAAGCACATATCGCCCAAGTTGTTCTTTACACATGAACAACAAGCGCTTCAAAAAATTGAAGTGCAACACATTGGATCGGAGAATAACCGTGCAGACTTGTTCACCAAGTCACTGCCAAAACACTCGTTCCAGAAACATGTCAGAGCGATTGGACTTAGGAAGCTTTCAGAGCTAGCCTAAGTGAAACATGTTTCCTGCACCCTGTTGTGTGCATGTGAGGGGGAGCGCCCCAACAAGCGCCTCCCAACGCCCTGTTGTGCGTATATCCCGCACCCTGTTGAGTACGAGTGAAAAGGGAAGCATCCTGATGTATGCTCGTGTACTCTTTTTCCCTTCGACCAAAGTTTTTCCCACTGGGTTTTCTTTGGCAAGGTTTTTAACGAGACACAGTTCAAATCCCTTATTCACTAAGGATTATTATAATCAGGGGGAGTATCCAGTTGTATACTTCTAAACCATCGTGTACTCTTTTGTCCTTCGATCAGCGGTTTTTTCCACTGGGTTTTTCCTGACAAGGTTTTGACGAGGCACCTTTGCAATGGTTAGTTTACCTCCATCACACTGACCTGTGTGTACTCTTTTGTCCTTCGACCAAAGTTTTTTCCCACTGGATTTTATTTGGCAAGGTTTTGACGAGGCACAAGTAGATGATTAAAATTGTAAGATACAAGCTACAGAAAGACGAAGAAACTCAGAGGTGTTTACAAGCAGAATTTCTGGAGAGCCAAGGGGGAATGTTGTAACTCATATGTCTCTACACCTTCATCTTCTTGTAACCTACATGACCTTTGGCCCTTCATTTCTTCATAACCCCCAACCTCTCTCCCTATATAAAGAGAGGTTAGAATAGCTTGTAAATGTACACTTGAGTGATTGATAATATACGAGAAAGCTTCGTCTCCGTGTGTTTGAACTTTTACCTTACGACATCTAGAAATTGTTTCCACATTTTTAGGTTTATTTCTACATTATTTCTACACATCAGTTTCTACAAAATAGTAGCAGGAAAAAGAGAGAGAAGAAAGTTACCTCGGTTTGCAGCTTTCACCTTTAGATTTCACCGGGGTGGTCCAAATTTTTACTCCCCCACGACAGTCTATATACATCCCACCACAATTTAATCCCCAACCACAACCGTCTACCATCATCCAACCACCAAAATAAATGGAGCAAACAGACTTTAAAAGTCCGACTCCAAGCGTCTACATCATCATCCGGACTTTAGAAGTCCGCCTGCCTCTCTCCATTTAATTCCCCCACTGCTACTAAGCCTAAGCCAACTACTAATTGTAATTAACATGGTCCGGACTTTCAAAGTCCGGCCCAGTGCTCGGTTTGTAATTTTTAAAACCCTAATGCTCTTCATGGAATTGTAGCAAATTTGAGTGCTTTTTATACAATTTTCTGTTCTTTGTTAGGCTTTTACACAAAACTAGAAAATCACATGTTCATAGGCCCCACGGCGCACATGTAAGGCTAGAGGACACTCAAACTTGCAACTAAGAAATGTTTTCAGTTGATACAAACTAACTAATTTAATATTTATCTTGCTGACAAGAGTACGAGACGAGGAGGATTCGATTAATTTGGTTCAAATTGAACCAAATAACAAATAATTAAATTGGACCAAATATCTAATAAGCGAAATTGAAACCAAATCGAAATGGTCATAATCGAATCAAACCAAACCGAGTTAAATTGGTTCGGCTTTCAGTTTATTCGGTTTATTCAATTATTTGGTTTAATTGCGCTTTTTTCTTTTTATATATATATATATATATATATATATATATATATATATATATATATATATATATATATATGAGGTAGGATCGGATTCACCCTCTATTTTCTCCACCCCATTATCATCCCTATCTCCTCCGTCGGATTAGATCAAATCTCTTCATCCAAAAATAGAAACACCAAATCTTCTGAATCTTCCGTATGCTACATTAATATACAAGAGAGAAATTGAGAAAGGAAAAAAAAAAATCTCTACATCCAATAAATAGAAAGACCAAATTGAGAAAGAAAGAAAAAAACCTCTGCTCATTTATTTTAGAATATCTTTTAATTTAGAATATCGAAAAATTAAATGACTGAATTTTTCTAAATTAGGTTTCATATTTTTTTAACTCGGTCATTTAATTTACAAAAAAATGATCGAGTTAAATGAGCGGAGGTTTTTTACAATTGAAAAATAACCGAAAATTTAAATGACCTGGCAAATTTAAATAAAATAATTTATTTTTTAAAGAACATCAAAAATTTAAAAGATTTAAAATAGGCCTCAAAATATTTTAGATAATATTGAAAATTTAAATGACCTTTAAAAAAAAAAAAAACTAACTTAGGTTTCAAATGAAAGCAATTTTTAGAGGATATTTTTAAAAGAAACTAAATTAGGTTTCAAATGAACTAAATTTTTAGAGAATAAATTTTAAAAGAAACTAAATTAGGCTTCAAAATTTAAATGACTGAAAGTATTTAAAACAGACTAAATTTTGTAGAGAATATCAAAAATTTAGATGAGAGAGAAATTGAGAAAGAAAAAAAAAACCTCCGCTCGTGAGAAATCCAAAAATTAAATGACCGATTTTTTTTCTAAATTAGGTTTCAATGGTTTTTTTAGGGAACAACAAAAAATTAAATGACCAATTTTTTTTTTAAAAAATTGGCTTCAAAATTTAAATGACTTGACAAATTTACGTGAAACTATATTTTTTTAAAGAACATCGAAATAAACTCAAGAACAAAGCCTAATTTAGTTTATCTTAAAAAAATCAGTGATTTAAATTTTTGATATTTTCTAAAAAAAAATTTGAAACCTAATTTAAATCTATTAAATTTTCGATATTCTCTACAAAATTTAGTCTGTTTTAAATACTTTCAGTCATTTAAATTTTGAAGCCTAATTTAGTTTCTTTTAAAAATTATTCTCTAAAAATTTCGTTCATTTGAAACCTAATTTAGTTTCTTTTAAAAATATCCTCTAAAAATTGCTTTCATTTGAAACCTAAGTTAGTTTTTTTTATTTAAAAAAGGTCATTTAAATTTTCAATATTATCTAAAATATTTTGAGGCCTATTTTAAATCTTTTAAATTTTTGATGTTCTTTAAAAAATAAATTGTTTTATTTAAATTTGCCAGGTCATTTAAATTTTTGGTTATTTAATTTTTCAATTGTAAAAAACCTCTGCTCGTTTAACTCGATCATTTTTTTGTAAATTAAATGACCGAGTTAAAAAAATATGAAACCTAATTTAGAAAAAATCAGTTATTTAATTTTTCGATATTCTAAATTAAAAGATATTCTAAACTAAATGAGCAGAGGTTTTTTTCTTTCTTTCTCAATTTGGTCTTTCTATTTATTGGATGTAGAGTTTTTTTTTTTTCCTTTCTCAATTTCTCTCTCTTGTATATTAATATAGCATACGGAAGATTAGAAAGATTTGGTGTTTCTATTTTTGGATGTAGAGATTTGATCTAATCCGACGGAGGAGATAGGGATGATAATGGGGGTGGAGAAAATAGGGGGTGAATCCGATCCTACCTCATATATATATATGGTTTTCGGTTTGGGATCGAAACCGAATTTCTTTTAAAACCGAGCCAAATCTTCTATTTGGTTCGGTTTGATTTGATTTTCGGTCTAAAATCAAATAATGTTGACCCCTACACAAGAGTAATAGAAGGTTCATCTTGCATATTCTAGCTTGTAACTTTATGTGACATGGAACTATGTGGTTGAAATGACTTAAGGACATGTTTGGTAAACATAAAATTGTTATGGATTCGAAGATTTTATAAATTTGGAGTCAAATTTATAGAGTTCTATATATGTTTAGTTGGATCATGTATTTGAATTTGAAAAGTAGATAATGACTATTTTTCGAATCCAACATCAGGATTTGTAAGCTATCTCACATCCTTCCCTCCAATCCAAATTTGAAGGAAGAAAGTTGGATTAGATTTTCTTTTTAATAAT
Organism: Iris pallida; assembly: GCA_029216955.1. Taxonomy (NCBI): domain Eukaryota; kingdom Viridiplantae; phylum Streptophyta; class Magnoliopsida; order Asparagales; family Iridaceae; genus Iris; species Iris pallida. The sequence goes on from JANAVB010044419.1 coordinate 26,629,118, forward strand.
TTTATTGTTCTACTAGATATTTAGTTTACACTAATTAACTATTAGTTAAATAATAACTTAATTAATAGCTACTTAATGATTAGTTAATAATTTTTATATAAATTTTTATATTCTTAATTCATATTACTTAACCTCCAAAAAAAAGTTATTATTAATAATTTTATTGTTCTAGCATGGAAACAAATTACTCAACATAAAAAAGAAGAAGGCTAAATTACATCTTGATTCCCTCAACTTTCGAGTTTCTTAACTTGATACCCTCAACTTTGATATATATTAATTGGATACCTTAAATTTCAAAAATAAAAAAATTATCCCTCATCTCTCTCGCCCCTTTAGCTGTCACCCCCCTCCCCTCACCTCGCGGCTGCACCACCTCGGCGTTCCCCAGTCCCCTCTTCACACCAAGACTGCACCTCAGCGTTCCCGAGTGGTGACAGCCTGTAGGGGGAGAGGGGAGAGAGGAGAGATAATTTTGTCATTTTTGAAATTTAGGATATCAAGTTGATATCTAGCAAAGTTGATAGAGGGTATCAAGTTGAAATATTCGAATACTTGAGGGTATCAAATTATAATTTACCAAAAAAAAAAGAGAACTTAAAAGTAACTAATTATTAAATTTAACTTAACATAATTATTGTGGATTTTCCGTTAAGAAATAAATAAATAAACAAGTTTATTATTAATAGATTGGACAGGGTCACAGGCTGACAAGAAAAAAATAAAAAAAAATAAAGGAAAGGAAAAAAAGCGCGAGCTGTTCGCCGCAATCGTCAACTTTCCGCGTAGACGGAGGGCTACGGATCCCGCTGATTACGCACACCGCGTGGCCCCACTCCTCTGACCGCCACAAACTCATATGTGAAATGACATTAACGACCCCATACTCCCCGGTCGATCCGGCTTAAATAGCAACTATCGGTCCGGTTTGCTAGGATGCCGTTAAAATGAAATATTAAAGAATGATTGGAAGTTAGAAATAATGTATTAAAATTTTCTTTTAAATAAATCACCTTACTTTTCTAGGTTTGAAATAAAATATAAATAATTTGATGGAATGTTTGTGACTATACTAAAATATATAGTAATCAGTGAGGGGAACCAAAAAAATATTTTTTATACTAAATAAAAATATATATAAATTAGTATAAAATAGAATGAGACAAAGTGGAGGTTGTTTCTTTGTCTAACAAAGTTGAGGATGTTTTCTTGTGGGTAGGGTGTCATTTGCGGTTTCATTGGCTTCACTCTATACTTTTTCCACACCACACACAAAGTAATGGTTATATTATACGGCAGTGCTATGTTGTCTGTAGATTTGGACCATAGTCCTGATCTGCGGGCCACGTGCCGCACGTCCATTGGCAAGGGGATGGGGTGGCCTCGCGGTGGTGAGGAGGGGCCGGGGGGGCGCGGGGGGGGGGGGGGGGGGGGGGCGCGGGGGGGGGGGGGGGGGGGGGGGGAGGGTGGGGGTGTGACACGCGGGCGCACGGTCACCCCTCCGGACAATTTTTTTATATCTGTATATTATATTATATTATATTACTTAGGACACACACACACATATATATATTTTTTATGTCCATTTCTTTGGGCCCCCAGCACCAGACCGTGGTCGTCCCGTGGCCACCCAGCCGTCCGTGCCTGGGAGGGGGCTCGAACTTGGGACCTCCCCCTGTAATGTCCCAAATTCGTGATACGTATTTAGTGTACGTATACGTGTTTTGGACCCATATTTTATTTTATTTTAGTCATGATTAGTTACCTTGGTTTATTTTGCATTGGCTTGATTTTTATTGGCATTAACAGTTCAATTGGTTTTAATGGTTCATTGGTTTATTATTTTGGATTAGTGAAGCTTGGGTTTATTTCATGATTCATTTGGTTTAAATTGCTAGAAGAGTTATTGGCCTTGACTTGGTTCAACATGACTTGGCTTGGCTTGGTTCGGTTTATTTTGGTTTGACATGGTGAACCACCCCCTCCCATAAATATCAAACTTCCTCTCTCTCTCCTCATTTTTATTTTCTTCTTCTTCCTCCTCTCCACCTACACCCAAGCTCTAGGCAAGTTGCATCTTGCTATCACTTAAGGGCTACATTTTATTTGTCTAATAGCTTTATTAGCTCGTTCTAAGTAACATTAGAACTTGAGTTTTCTCCATTTGGAGCTTGGAATTTTGTAGATCTAGGTTTGAAGTATTTTCAAATTTTGGTGGATTTGATCTATAAAACTTGTTCATTTTCATGTTTTGATTGTTCCATGTTAAAGAGAATTTAATTTTACACAATTTAGACCTTTGCAAAGTGGATTTTCGTTGAGATTTGACCTAGTTATGGTCTTTTGAAGTTTTGAATTTCCATGGCCATTTGCTCTTAGCTTTGGGGAAGATGACCTTCTGTCCCGGGCGCAATCCAGTCAGCCCAGCGCTCCTTAGCGCTGGCGCAATCCAGCTTGCCCAGCCCAGCGCTCTTTAGCGCTGGCGCAATTCATCCAGCTAGTCCAGTGCCTCTTGGTGCTGGCGCAATCCATCGCTGCGCAGTCCAGTGCTGGCGCAATCCATTGCTGCACAGTTTACCGACTGCGCAACCCATTGCTGTGCAACCCATTGCTGCGCAACCCATTGCTGCGCAACCCATTGTTGCGCAGTCTATTCTTTGCGCAGTTCAGCCCTGCGCAATCTAGCCCGGCGCAGTCCAGCTTGCCCCTTCCAGTGCAATCCAACCCTGCACGCTTGGACCCTGCGCACTCCACCCCCCTGCGCAGTTGACACCCTGCGCAATCCAACCCCCTGACCCCTTGCGCAATCTATTGGCTCTTGGAGATTTGGTTTTAATTCTTTAAGCTTGGCTCTTCTATAAGCCCTTATATTGATATTTTATTAGATATTCTACGCCCATTTTATATCCTTACGCCTTTTGTCATGAACTTGATTTTACTTAATATGTTTGGAATGACTATTGTACATGGCATGGTATGACAATGAACTTGCATAACACGACAGTGATCCGTAGTGGTGCACTCCTGACATGACCAACCTGACATGATAGTGGCCCGTCATGGCGCACTCCTGACTTGACATGACCTGATAACTTAGCTTGACTTGTCTTGACACCGTGGGTGGTTCTTTCTTGCTTGCTTGTTAAATCCACTTGTCCAGTCTCGCACCATGTCTAGGATGGGACTCCTGAGTACCACGGTCAGGGGTACCTATTGAAATAAACTAAGGTTAATGATTAGAATAATTTAGTAGTCATGAGAGATTTTTCCCAGTTACAGGCGATCCCGTTATCCCGGCCACAATTGTTGGACTTGTAGCCTGCCGTCGAGTAGGGCACATTTCCAGCCCACTGTCATGTGGGGCACACCTAATAACTCTTGATAATTGCTTAATGAATCCCAGTCGCCTGGATAACCTGGATTAGCTGCAGGGCTTGTGGCTGGTGGAACATCTCATTGCATCTTGTAGTAACTAGGATTGTGACAACCCTAGTTAGTTAATGTAGAAAGCCGTAGGCAATGATTGGCCGTGATTGAATGGATGGAGTCCAGTCCAGTATGGTATTGTCTAGAATTGATTGATTGCAGGATTGTACTATAATGATTGTCACTCCAGATTGTCACTATAATGATTGTCACTCCAGATTGTCACTATAATGATTGTCACTCCAGATTGTCACTATAATGATTGTCACTCCAGATTGTCACTATAATGATTGTCACTCCAGATTGTCACTATAATGATTGTCACTCCAGATTATTACTTGACCTGATTTCTTATATTCATCTTGACAAAATGTATTATTATTTTTAATAAAGTTTAAGGGCAACCAAAATTATTTTCGGCTAGGGCAACCCAATCCGTTGGGCCGGCCCTGCTCCTAACCACATGAGCTAGGAGGCTTGGACGTATATATATATATATATATATATATATATATATATATATATATATATATATATATATATATATATATATATATATATATATATGACTTAAATAAAATTCAATGGATGTGAAATATGGGATGCATGGGGGATACATAAATGAGGGGATGTAGATCTCTCCTCATATATTAAGGAGGGATATACATCCCCTCAATTTTGTATCCCCAAAGCATCTACATGATAACACGGTCACCTGTTGGATCTTGTTTAAATCATCTAATCTTTACATTAAAAAATTAACGGGTAAGATTAGATAACATAAACAAAATACAAAGGATATGAAAGATGGAATGCATGTTCCAAAGGATGTAGAAGAGGAAATGCGTGGGAATGCAGAAGTGAGGGGATGCGGATCCCTCCTCATATATACGTGGAGGGATTTACGTCCCCTCACTTTTGTATCTCCCAAGCATCTCCATGATAATACTCGTTGGATCTTGTTTAAGTCATCTAATCTTAACCATTAAAAAATCAAGGATAAAATTAGATGATTTAAACAAAATCTAATGAACGTGAAAGAAGAGATACATTGGGATGCAAAAGTTAGTTATTCTTTCCAAAACTTTATGGGTGGGTCATATATACACAATTTATGTAAATGTTTTTAACTTGTTTATTACAAAGTTTATATCCTAAACTTTTAAAAGTGTTCGGAGTTATTCTTTCCATTAATCTCTTGTCTAGGGCTGCACTCAAATAATTTTGGTCGAGGATAAAATATATAAAGCAACGTGTATGACTAACACTTAAATTTAAAAAAAAAATAACAAATTTATGTAGTTTTAGTCTGGTATTAATTAGCTTAAGTCATATTATATTTGAGAATTCATATATACTTTGAAAATATCGAAGTAATTGATATACTTAGATGTGTATCCATATCCAAATTTGGATGATGTCATATAATTCGTATTTTTGAAATATTAATTAAAATTAAATACGTACCAATTTTAAAATAATAAATCTGTATCTAGTTTTGATATGAGATTCGAATTTTGGTTTGAACTATAAAATTCAGTCGTGAATTCATGAGTAGGGCAGACGGCGGGGTAGGGGGGGGGTGGTGTTCCAAAACTAATTCTGGTTGTCTCTTGACCTTTATTGTGGATTGGTCCTAGAGGGCCACTTGTGATCCCAATTTCTTGTGGGTCACGCTGGACCTCAGCAAAGGAGAATTTTTTAAGTCTAAATTCTTGTCAGACGTACCCCTAGTTGACCCTATTCATGATGAAGCTAACTTCTAACAAGATTTACCTTCGCCAAAATATAGAAAAAGAAAGATGACTCAACACATCCATGAAATATATTTATTTATTTATTTATTTTATTTTTTTCGTGTAGATTGAAATTATGTCACATTTATCAGGCCTATGATGCAGGGCTGGGCCGGAGCATTTGAATGCCCAGGGCAAAATCAAAATTATGAACATAAATGTTTTGTGCAATTTCTTAGTTTGATTCCTATAAAATATACATGTAGAATCTTGTGGTTTTGGAGCACAATCATCATCCATTTGAACCCACAAAATAATACAAAGTATTTGTGTGTTTGTTTATGATCTTGACTAAAAACAGATGTCTCATTCAAGCAATCGAACATAGGTTATTCACAATGCAATAAACACCATGCATCATATCTAGACCTATCATAATATTAGCATAATATCTCAATCAGAAAAAACTAAAATATCTAAAAATTAATGAAATTCATAAATTTGACTTTAAATTATAGAAGATAACGATCTATTATTAGCAGGTTTAAGCAAATGAAGTTCTCATTACGGATAACTATTGGTTCTTGAAGCCTAGTAAAATGCAAAATCTACAGTAGTGATAACTAAGATTCCATGTACATACCAAGAAATTAGAAATTAAAGACTCAACAAAATTTTAGTAACCACTATATGCAATATTTGATCAATGACAAATGACATATTATATATATGGTAATATATGTCGAGAGCACTTACATTCTTTCTTCCAATTTTGATCGACTCTTCTTCAACTGTATATTTTTGCATACCCTGGTTTGTGCATATTTGCTCGTCGTTTTTAGTCATTCAATGTTTATCGTGATATTTTTTCTTTCTCGAAGATACGATTTCTTGTCAAAAGATTTATATCTGCCGACGTTTCCAATGTAACACTCCAGTCCTAAAATACGTAGGACTAGGAATGCGTATACATGCCAGCTACGTATCAAGTGGACTCCAGCCCATCTCGAAGATGTATAAGCTGTATAGTAATGACCAAAATATCTATATTAATCAATAATATGTAAGTCTCAATCCACAATAAGATAGTATATAATTTGAACAATATATAACATAGTGTGCACCCCATTTTACATTTGTTCGAATAGACTCGAAAGAAATAACTCGGGTATACAAATATTAGGATAACAAGCAGAATGTAAATGAATAGAGATAAATACGTAACCACAAGAGATACCTGAAACAGTAAATAGCAACCATCATGATCAGCAACCAACTCCGCTCAGTCGAATACCTAAAAAAATCACCGTGTCCTCAGGGGACATAGCAAGGCACATGCAACATGCCAATGAAACGGTAAATGAAAACATATGAACTAAAGGGTACTACCCTAACCAATCTAAGTGATATGCACGTGAGAACATATTCCGGATATTATCACTCCCGTTTTCCGTTATACGTATTTCCAGTATACGTATACGGAATTTTGACCCGTAATTAGACTTGTCTTGCTTAGCTTAATCTTGATTCGGTTTATTTTGTCTTGGTTTAATTTGGTTTGGTTCATCATGGCATGTTAGCTTGGCTTGGTTTGGTTTATTTTGGGTTTGAGATAAAAAGGGTTGATGTATAAGTCAACTTCTCTCTCTCTCTCTCTCTCTCTCTCTCTCTCTTTATTACTCTCATTTATTTCTTCTTCTTCCTCCATTACTCTCCCACCAACCTAGAGAGCTTAAGCAAGTGTAATCTTGCTTCATGATGGATCTTGAATTTTATTGTTCCATTGTCTTTCCCTCTTGATTCTAAGCCTCTTTAGAACTTGGAGTTCTTGGTTTAGATGAAGGGATGTTTGTAGATCTAAGTTTGTAGCCTTTTCAATTTTCTTAGATTTTGATCTACTAAACTCCATTATTTTAATGTTTTAATTGTTTTATGTTGTAGGAAATTCGATTTAACCTAAAATGAATCTTTGAAAAGTTAGATTTTGACTTGTTTTGAGGAAGTTATGGCCAAAATAAGATTTGGACATTTTCTAAGTTCATCTGTCCTGAATCTGAATAGTGCCGTATAGTGTAGCCTGCCGTATAGTGCCGCCTGCCGCATAGTGTAGCCTGCCGTATAGTACAGCCTGCCGTGTTTTCCATAAAGAAATTCTCTTTATTTGTTGTGTTTCTGGGAAAATTATAACTGTAGGAATCCGATCTAGAAGACGATCGCTTTATCCCTTGGACTATGCGAAGAAGAAAAGCTCTCAAAATTTTGACAGTAGATATCAATGTATCTGTACAATGAATGAGGAAAAGAACTCTATTTATAGAGTCAAGAATAATAACTGAAAAGATAACTGTCTTCACAGCCTATGCCTAGTTAAAAATCACGCAGGATTTAACATACACAAGGCTGTGAGCAGTTACTGGACGTGGCCTGTAACTGTTGGACACATGGCAATCATGCATGAGTCGTGTGCAAGTTACAGGACACGCAGGCGAGAGATCAGTGGCATGGCTGCCACGTACTCCAATTTGATGAAATCCACGCAGACTTGTTGAAGACGAAATCCACGCGAACTCGGTGTAGAAAGCTTTAAAATCCACGCAAACTTGGGGCAGGAAGCTTCAGTATCCACGCAGACTTCGAGGCAAAGAACTTCAAAATCCACGCAAACTTGAGGAAGAAAACTTCAGAATCCACGCAAACTTGAGATGAAGACCACAATTACACGCAGACTTGAGATAGAACTGCCAGCTGTCTTGATTCGGCGTGTCTCGACTGACACAAAATCTCTGACAGTGATTGCTTTGTCAGTCGCATTAAATGACAAGAAACCCTTTTGGTACGCCAACTCGACGAAGGCTGAGTCTTGCTGAAGAAGATTTCGAAAATCACGCAATAGACGGCGATGATCTCTCGAATTCTGTGTATACGTGGCATACGAAGTGATATTCTTCGACTGTCGTGTTGTCAGTCATAATTACTCTTTGACAAATGATGAGCTGTCTTCCAGCGTGATTTGTTTATATTGTCTGGATCAACTGAGCGTGACTTTTGACTCTGTCTTGATCAACTCAGCGTGACTTTCATTTTTGAGGCCTACAAAATCCCCTTCAAAGTTTTCGAAAAAATGATAAATTATTTCGAAATACTTTGAAAATAGAGATGATAAAATGGATTTAGTCACGCTGAGATGACTTCAAAATTTTTTGGAAGTCGAAAAGACTTCGAAGTTCTTTGAAAACATCCAAATAAACTTATTAAATGTCATAATGACTCTTTGTTCTCCGAGACTGATTGTATCCAATTTATGGTGGAATATGAACCGCCGGCAAAACTCAGTTATATAAACAGGAAGAAGTTTCATTTTTAATCTTCATCTTACGTCAATATGACACCAAAGGAGAAAGCTGAGGAAGAAGCACGCAAGTTGGGCTTTTGTTCTCATGGTGACCCCACTTTTGGGGGTGAAGAGCCAGAGCCCCTTGTCTTCGAGCTCAAAGATGATCCCTTGCAACTAGCCAAGAATTTTTTGAGCTATTTTGGCTTGGATGGCTCGTCCTCTTCTGATGGGCGCAGCCTCATAGAGCAGCGTGAAATGTTTAAAGCTCTGTTGCACTGTCTGGGAGTTAGGAGCGTAGAAGAACTAGGCACCAAGCTCAGTCGCTCTGGAAAATAGAGCGTGACTTTTATGCTTTTGTTGTACTTTTTGTTTTGTCTTTTGTAAGGCCATCAGTGCCTGTCTTAAGAAATGAAGTACAACTTTTGTGTTTGATCTGCGTGCCTTAATGAGAAATATTAATCAGCAGTCTTTGATTGTTTCCAATGTTGCTCTGTCTTCCAAAGCACACGTGACACTCATTCCACAGTTTACGAGCGCTATTTATGCGGATCTTTTCCAAGAATAGACTTGTACTTTGCCCTTTAAATAGATGGAAGAGTTTCGCAGATACTCATCTCCCATTCCTCTTCTTCTTCTTTGAGAGTGAAATTTTTGGGAGATTTTACTCTCAAACAGGAAAGTAATGTTTTCTAATGTTCGACTTCTGCGTACTGTATCAAACATGAGTTTGTCAATCCTTAGCACCAAACTTGAAGGTAAATCAGTGTAATACGTGCACTTATTTTTGCTGTTGAAGATAGGCTTTCTGTTTCTTGTTTCTGATTTGAACAATACACGCCTGTCTCTGTTTGATAAATGCATACTGAATAATTTCTGTTGATCTAATTTTTTTTCTTCTTAATGCTTTCTGCAGAAACTTGGCTGAAAATTTTCTTCAGAACTGGCATTGGGGATGTGGATGCTGTGGAGAATATCCTGCTGACATCTACATCAGGGAGCTCATACGCTTTTGACGCGTAAATCAGACAACTCAGAACTCTTCGTGGGATAGAAGGGTCTTCCTTAGATGGTAGGAAGAGCCTTTATACACGAGAGTTGGATGGTGGAGTCAACTCTACTACCGAAAAATCGGGTAGTAGAGTTCCTTTCGCGGGAGAACTAGGAATTGTATCCCAAGGTTGGATACATTCCTGTCTCCTCTGAAAGGTCGCTCCTAATCCACCAGTTGTATTGGCAGCACCACGACTTCGGGCTGCCACACTCTATGGTTCTCCTCTCGTCTGAGAGAGAAGACCAGAGTTTGATTCCTGCTGATCTGGTCGTGACTGAGACCTAGACAGTCAGGAATTACCACCAACAACGAACCTGACGGAGAAGGTCCGACGGAGGAGATCCAAAGAAGAAGATAGATCTCTATTAGGTTATTGTTGTGGTGTAGAATAAAAATCCAAGATTTGTGATAGATTTCCATTATGATTTGTAAGAAAGTCTAAGAAAATGTAATAGACTTTTTATGGTGAAATGAGAATGGAAATGACAATTCTTCTATGCTCAATGATTTGTATTTGTAGATAAATTGTGGACATGATAGATAATAAAATCATCTTTTCTGTTTTAGAGTATATGATATTATCAGAGGTATTATGGACGTGATAATATATAGGAACTCAAAAGAAAATAGATTGATTTCTATGCAGAGGTCAAAACATAACAAATGAGTAAGTAGATTCGGAATTGATTCAGAGGTTATAAAAACATGATAAATAACGAATCCCCACTTAATAAATTGATAGAAGATTATGAACGGATGAACCGTTAGGAAATGATGAACAGATGAACTGTCGAGTGAATGTAATAAATGAACGGATGAACCGTCAAGTATTAATGAACAGGCGAACCGTCTGATGAATGTGAGAAATGAATGGATGAACCGTTAAGCATTAATGAATATGTGAAACGTCGGATGAATGAGGAACTTCTGCCTATAAATATAGCAGAAATTTGGCGAGAACGAATACTTCTACTCCTCAACATAAAAATGTCATCTGGAGAAGCATCCAAGAAGACTGAGATAGCCTCAAAGGTTCAGAAAGGCACTGAAGAACGCCTTGCTGGTCCAGTCAAAACGAAGAAGACGGAAGCAGGCGAAGGTTCGTCTGCACCCAAGCCACCAAGGGACATTCTGGATTTTCTGCTCGAACCAGGAAGGACTGAAGAAGAGGAAGCCATGAGGATGGCCGCTTGCAAATTCCTCGTGGGTTCTAGCAAGGAGGTTCTCGGCTCTTTTGCTGATCACGTTTTCGAGAAGGACGGTAGTGGCCCACGTCCAAAAGTAGAGAAGGATGATAGTGATCTTCCTTAATATCATGTATCATCATTCATGAAAATAAAATAAAAATTTTATTTTTAAACATGAATTTGTCTGATGATTACAAGTATTTACATTTATACATAGTACTTTTTAAGGAATTTGCCATTAATAGGCATCAAAACTTTTCGACCATCTAATTCTGAGAGTTGATAAGCTCAATTTGAGAAAACTTTGCTCACAATATAGGGACCTTCCCACTTTGCGTCAAATTTGCCCTTACTCATATGAGTCATAGTCATAGGACGTCTGACTGTTAGAACAAGTTCTCCTTTTTGATATGATCGAACTCTGACTTTTTTATTAAAAGCTCTTGAAATTCTAGCTTGATAGAATTCAATATTCTGTTGAGCAGATAATCGCTTTTCATCCAGAGCTTCTAATTCCTGAAGTCGAAGACGATCGTTATTTTCAGCAGTGAGTTCATTAGCGATTGCTATCCTTAAAGAAGGAATTTGAATCTCTAATGGAAGAACAGCTTCGCAACCATACACCAGAGAGAAAGGTGTACATTTGGTAGCATTACGAACTGTAGTGCGATAAGCCCACAAACATTCCCCGAGCTTGTCACTCCAATTACGTTTGTTAGTGGAGACAAACTTCTTTAGGAGTTTGATGATAGTCTTGTTGAAAGCTTCTGCTAATCCGTTAGCTGCTGGATTATATGCGGTAGAAGCCACATTATTGATCCGGTGATCGTCACAGAATCGAGTAAATTTCTGGCTGACAAACTGTGGTCCGTTATCATGAACAATGCGTCGAGGAACACCAAATTTGTAGATGACGTGGTGCTTAATAAAGCTGATGACATTAGACGTCTTAACTTCAGATAAAGGAATGGCTTCGGTCCATTTGGAGAAGTAATCAGTTATTGCGAGAATGAACCGATGACCTTTAGATGACGGTGGATTGATCGGGCCGACAATGTCCATGCCCCAAGCTTCGAAGGGCCATGATGCTGCCGTCGGATGTAGAAATTCCGAGGGTTAATGAATAAAATCCGTATGGATTTGACAAGCTTTACACTTCTTTGCATATTCGATGGCATCAGATACCATGGTGGGCCAATAATAACCCATACATCGAATACGGTCTTGAAGTTTTGGTCCTGGCTGATGTGCTCCACAAATTCCATCATGTGCTTCGCAAATGATTTATTGAGCCTCGTCACCGACAACACATCGGAGAAGTAAACCATCATAGGCTCGACGATATAAGGTCTTTGTTGTATGATTGTAGTAGAATTTGAGTGATCGTCGTCTGATAGATGCTGTCTCACTCGGATCATCCGGAAGAATATCATATAATACGAGATCTAAGAAAGGAAGTCTCCAATCTTTATCCGTATTCTGATTCTCAGACGAGTTACTGAAGATGAATTCCATACTGGAATCGGATGAAGATGACATCGATTTACGACTGAATTCAAATCCTCTTGTTGTGTTGACGTTATGAGATGTTGATTCTTCAATGTCAACTGGAAGTCCTAGAGTCAAGTTATTTTCAAGATGAAATAATTCTCGATTACGAACAACAATCATTTGTTGCCGTCTGATTGGAATAGCCAGCACCGCTGCAAGATTAGCAAGGGCATCAGCTTCTGTGTTACATGCTCGCCTAACATGTTCAATGAAGAATTCTTCAAACGAAGAAGCCATAGATATAGCTGTTTTATGATAAGGAACCAGATCTTGATGGCGAACTTCATAAGTACCCCTGATCTGATTGACAATGAGTTTAGAGTCTCGATACGCCTCCAAATGTTGAATATTCAGATGTTTAGCGAGTTGAAGACCAATAAGTAATACGTTGTACTCAGCTACATTGTTTGAACACGGCTGATCGAGAGAATAAGCTCTTTGGATAGCAAGACCTTCTGGCGATACAAGAACAATTCCAACTCCAGCGACAATATCACCATTAGGACCAATTCTTGATGCTCCATCAAAGAATAGACGCCAAGTAGGATCTTCTTCAGCAATTTGATTTGAATCTAGGACTTCATCTGGGATTTCATCATAGAGTTTTGAATTTTCTGGAATTGAGTGAGCAGCTAGAAAATCAGCTAAAGCTTGTCCTTTGACTGATTTCTGAGAAATATAGTGCATGTCATACTGAGCAAGTAGGATTCTCCAGTTAGCCAATCGAGAATTCAAAACACTGGGTTTCTTCATCATGATCCATATAGGATTGATCCTGGAGATGACATGAATAGTCTGGCCAATGATACAATGACATGTCTTTTGGACAGCAAACATCAAGGCTAGACATTCTTTTTCAACCGGTGAATATCGAGGTTCAGCTCCGGTCATAATGCGGCTGAGATAATAAATGGCTTGTTCATGGCCATTTTGATTCTTTTGAGCGAGTAATGCACCCAATGAATGACTCATTGCTCGAGTATAGAGGAGGAACGGTATTCCTGAGACGGGAGGTACCAATACTGGAGGGCTCATTAGATATTGTTTTATATCATCGAATGCTTTCTGACATTCATCATTCCAGACAAAAGAGACACCTTTCTTCATAAGTTTGTTGAATGGTCTGCAGCGTCCTGATAAATTAGAGATGAATCTCCTGATATAAGCGATTCTTCCTTGAAATCCTCGTAGCTCTTTTAAGGTGCGTGGAGGACGCATCTCTTGGATGGCTTTGATCTTCTCGGGATCCACGTGTATACCTTTAGAGGTAATGACGAAGCCGAGAAATTTACCACTAGAGACGCCTAAAAAGGACTTAGTAGGGTTCATCTTTAATTGATGCTTACGCATTAGATCAAATATAGTCTTCAAATCTTGGATATGATCCTCCTTTTGTCGACTTTTGACTGCAATATCATCAACATAGCATTCGACTGTTTTCCGTAAATGTTCACGGAATATAGTGCTCATAGCTCGTTGATATGTTGCTCCTGCATTCTTGAGACCGAATGGCATAACTGTATAACAGTATGTACCAATCGGCGTTCTGAAAGAAGTGTGCTTCTCGTCCTCTGGAAATATTTTGATCTGATTGTACCCAGAATACCCGTCCATGAATGACATTCGTTCAAATCCACAGGTATTATCAACCATGACATCAGTGATTGGTAGAGGGAATTCGTCTTTAGGACATGCCGCATTGAGATCGCGGAAGTCTATGCATACTCTGATCTTGCCAGTCTTTTTGGACTTTCGAGAAGTAGTCTTTTGAGGAGAAGGCGATTCAAAATCTGCCACTAGATCAGGATGGATCCACATGATTTCTCCAGTTTCCAAAGTGATTGGCACTAATCCTTCAGACCGTGGAGGAGGAAGATTCACTATGTCAAGAGTTGCCTTGGGAATAGGAACGATCCCACCTTCAAGGAGTTGAGGAGGGAAATCTCCGAATTGCATAGAGACGACATTAGAAGTGACAGTCTTCTCTTTTGGAGTAAGAAAGATAGCTCCAGATTTAATCACTTTTTGGATCTTTCCTTTCAGTACATAACATGTACGAATTGTATGACCCAGCATTCTGTGATATGGGCAGTATTTGGGATGATCTGTTTTACCAGCTTCATCAGGTTTCTTGATCTCAGGTAATTGTATCTTATTACCTTTCAGCAGACATTCAAAGATACCAAGGACATCGTCGTCATCAAAAGAATATTCTTCTTTGGGGCGAGGTGTTCTTGATTGTTGAGTTGTAGAGGCAGGAGTTTGAACATTTGATGCATCTTTGCTTTGAAGATTAACTTCAAGAGTTTCTTTTCCCTTGCGAGCATTGTTTTTATTGTTAGCACCTTGTCCTGTTTCTTTAGGAGTCATCTGCACTCCTAAACCTTTGAAGGTTTCAGCACTAATTTCTGCAGCTTTGGCACTGACTATGAAGAAAGGCCAGTCTTGGAATTGAGTGGATCCTGTCCACATGCTGATGATTGGCAACAAGTTTGATTTGTACGTGTCAATGGTGACAGCATCAGGAGTTCCAAGAGGCATCTTCAGAGCTTCTCTTCGAAACCGTTCAATGTATTCCTCTGTAGATTCATTATTTTTCTGCTTGATTTTAATAAGAGCAGACATAGTCATGTCATTAAGCCCTTCATAGAACCTTTCAAGAAATATCTGTTTGAAACCAGCAAATGAGGTAATGCTCCCATCTGGGAGACTCCTATACCATTCATAAGCCGTTCCTTTGAGACATCCAATAAATACCCGAGTAAGGAGGGCATCACTTGGTTGCAGTTGATCAGTCATCACTTCAAAGTGATTAATAAACTGACTTGGAGAAGTGGTTCCATCATAGAATGAGATAGTAGGAGGCTTGTATTTAGGAGGATATGATACTTGCTTCCATTCTATCGGATAAGGCTGCTTGATGCCTAACCTTTGTAAACCATCCTTCTGTTTGAATGCCTCGAATTGAGTTTTGAGATTCTTCAATTCTTCAGAGACAACTCCCGAAGATTGTGGAGTTGTGGCTTGTAGAGAATAGTTGGGAGAAGGAACAACATTGTAAGCACTACCCCCAGCTCCAGAGAGACTAGGATTTGGTTGAGCTGGTCCAGGAGTATTGGATTGTACTGCTGGAGGAACTTGTACTGGACTTATATCAGTATCAACTGGTATGGCATCTGGTACAGTCTATCGATTTTGCAACTAAGCTGTCATGAGTTCACACATCGACTTCATTGTGTCAGTCATAGACTTCATTTGCTGTTCCAAAGAAGCAATTCTTTGATCTTGAGGAGTCAAGGAAGAAGAAGGTTCATCAGTATTCCCATCAACCATGTAAGTCGTGACTGTATGAGGGATTATTGATGAACTAGTAGATGTTGTATGCTCTGAATTATTGCTTCGTGCATCAAAGTCAACTATAGGAGAATTACCTCCAATAGGAAGAGGTGGGAAGTTACATTCTCCAAGGAATTCAGAATCAATTTCAGGGATCAAATTTCTTTGACTAGAAGCCAGGACTCTTGCTCTGGTGTTTCTATATACTCCATCTGGACTATCAACTCTACCCCCGGTGTCCCGAGAAGTCATGTTGACAGAGGCAAACAAAGGCTCATCTTCATCAGGCATAGGTTCACACTGAATCCTATTGAAGACAGACTGTCGTTTAGTTTGACATCTGCATTACATTGTGACTCTTGGCTGGAAGTCACATTCATGATCAATATGGTCTTGAACCATTGATTGACATCTGCACTGAATTATGACTCTTGGATAGAAGTCACATTCAGCATGTTCCTTTGACATAGAATTACTCCTTCTCTTCTGTTGAAGATATTCCCGTAAATCTATTTGTGAAGATTGAGGAGTATACTTCCTGTTCTTGGGTCTTAATGGCTCTTGATTATACAAAAAGTGATTAATGTGAGCCACATAATTTCTTGCATACTCTGCATCTGGATCTTTTATCTTCATATCCAATTGGTATGGTTTCTTAACACCAGAAGTGCTGAGTTTTGTTCTTAAATCAGTGGAAGGTAACACATTAATTTTGGAAACATGGAGTTTTTCTTCCATTGATCTGGATATTTGCAGAGAAGGAAGAGTTGAACCACTCCTTTGATTAGGAGTTGGTAACAGACCCTCTTTAATGGACAGATTCTGTGCCCAATTTGAAGAAGTCATAGGAGAAGATGGAATATTTCTTCTTAGACTCATTCAGATTTTGAGACATAGAATGTCCAGAAGGAAGAGTAGTCAAAAGACCATCTCCTTTCCTTTGACTAACAAAAGTATCAGTCAAAGCTGTTCCTGAAGTAAAAACTACAGGAGCAGAAGAAACAACTAAAGAGTTATTCCTTTTCGAAGGGACTTTGTGTGGAAGACCACCCCCAGTTCTAGTAGAACTCGGTAAAGAAGAAGAGATAACTAAGGAGTTATTCTTCTCTGATGAAATACACGCTGGAACAGATTTGGCTAAGGAACCAGTACTGTTAGCGTGACTTTTAATTTTAGAATTATACGCTGGAACAGATTTGGCTAAGGAGCCAGTACTGTCAGCGTGACTTTTAGGGTTGAATTCACACGCTGGAACAGATTTGGCTAAGAAGCCAGTACTGTCAACGTAACTTTTAGGGTTGAATTTGCACGCTGGAACAGATTTGGCTAAGGAGCCAGTACTGTCAGCGTGACTCTTAGGGTTGAATTTGCACGCTGGAACAGATTTGGCTAAGGAGCCAGTACTGTCAACGTGACTTTTGATTACTGTCATCTTCGAGCGTACAAGAGTGTACGTGCTTGCAGTGGAGTTCTTGCCAGAGGTAGGAGTAGACACTGTGGCAGAGACTTCACCATTGACTGCCAACTGATTCTTAGGGACATAGACAGAGTGTCCCTTCGACTTGGCAGTGATGATGGAGGCTGGAGTGGGCTTGCCACCCTTAGCCCGCTGCATTTCTTCATAGGCGAGTTGATCGAATTTGATCATCATCACCTTCTTCGTCGAGCCGATTGACGAAGTGTCGCATTGAGTTGTTACCATCTCAGAAGAGAAGATGGTTTTCCCCAGCAGAGTCGCCAATTTGTTTTCCATAAAGAAATTCTCTTTATTTGTTGTGTTTCTGGGAAAATTACAACTGTAGGAATCCGATCTAGAAGACGATCGCTTTATCCCTTGGACTATGCGAAGAAGAAAAGCTCTCAAAATTTTGACAGTAGATATCAATGTATCTGTACAATGAATGAGGAAAAGAACTCTATTTATAGAGTCAAGAATAATAACTGAAAAGATAACTGTCTTCACAGCCTATGCCTAGTTAAAAATCACGCAGGATTTAACATACACAAGGCTGTGAGCAGTTACTGGACGTGGCCTGTAACTGTTGGACACATGGCAATCATGCATGAGTCATATGCAAGTTACAGGACACGCAGACGAGAGATCAGTGGCATGGCTGCCACGTACTCCAATTTGATGAAATCCACGCAGACTTGTTGAAGACGAAATCCACGCGAACTCGGTGTAGAAAGCTTCAAAATCCACGCAAACTTGGGGCAGGAAGCTTCAGTATCCATGCAGACTTCGAGGCAAAGAACTTCAAAATCCACGCAAACTTGGGGAAGAAAACTTCAGAATCCACGCAAACTTGAGATGAAGATCACAAATACACGCAGACTTGAGATAGAACTGCCAGCTGTCTTCATTCGGCGTGTCTCGACTGACACAAAATCTCTGACAGTGATTGCTTTGTCAGTCGCATTAAATGACAAGAAACCCTTTTGGTACGCCAACTCGACGAAGGCTGAGTCTTGTTGAAGAAGATTTCAAAAATTACGCAATAGACGGCGATGATCTCTCGAATTCTGTGTATACGTGGCATACGAAGAGATATTCTTCGACTGTCGTGTTGTCAGTCATAATTACTCTTTGACAAATGATGAGCTGTCTTCCAGCGTGATTTGTTTATATTGTCTAGATCAACTGAGCGTGACTTTTGACTCTGTCTTGATCAACTCAGCGTGACTTTTATTTTTGAGGCCTACATGCCGCATAGTGCAGCCTGTCGCATAGTGCCGTATAGCGACGTAGGCTGCCGCATAGTACAGCCTGTCGCATAGTGCCGCTTGGTGATGTAGCCTGTCGCATAGTGCTGCCTGCCGCATAGTGACGCATGGTGACGCAGCCTGTCGCATAGTGCAGCCTGCCGCATAGTACCGTATTATGACACAGCCTGCCGCATAGTGCAGCATAGTGCCGCAGCTTGCCGCATAGTGCCACAGAATGCCGTATAGTAGAAAACTGGATGTTACAAGACCTCTTCTGGCCACCATGTCTTGTCGCCAACCTCTGTTGGGTGAGTTCATGCCTCCGAGCTGCAGTTAAAACGGCGTCAAAAGTCTGATAATCGTGCCCTTCTACTAACTGTAGAATCTCCAAATGAAGTCCTTGCTAGAATCTCATCTCCTTCTCGGGCTCCGTTGCCACCATCGTCGGTGCAAACTGACTCAGTCTACAGAACTCCGTTGCATATCCATCCACCGTTTTACCAGCCTACTTGAGAATGATAAACCTCTGCCGTAGCTCATACCGCGCTACCACACCAAAGTACTTGGCCTTGAATCTGGTACTGAAGCTATCCCAGGGAACATGATGCCTCATTCCAACCTCTTCTGATGCCCACCAGTCGCGGGCGAGATCCTGAAGTAACAGTCTGACCTGGTCAACCTTCTCTTCTGCTGGATCTTAGCTGCGGTCAATATGGCCTCAATATCCTGAAGCCAAGCATCCGCCGTGATGGCATCCTCCGTGCTGTCAAAATATCTCAAGTTAAGTCGACAAAACCTCTCCGACGCTTCCGAATCATTCCTGACACTTCTCTCATGGGCTAATTGTAACCCCTGATTCAGTAGTACATTTTGTTCCTGCTGTTGGGTCTGTTGTTGCTTATGGGCTGCCACCTGATGCTGCTGAGTGGCCAGGAATCCCCGAATGACCTCCAGGAGTGCTGCAGCATCAGGTACTGTCGCTGCTGACACCGCTGGGGGTGCAGGAGTTTCTAGAACCTGCGGTTCCACTGGCTCTGATATCACTTCCACTCGGATCTGGTCAGGAGAAGGTATTCTTTTTTGCTGCTTGTCACGCCCCAGAACCAGAATACTGGAGAGCGGGGGCAGACATAGCCAGCTACGTATATGAAATGGGATCCATCTCGCTATACGGTCACGGCTGTCTAGATACATGAGGGTTTAACTACAAACCAACAGTCTCTTAAGGTCATGAACAAGCCTAGTGTCTCAATCACAAGCAAGTAAATAAAGGTTACAAGATGTATGATCATTAAATATACAATAATAAGGCGTCCCAAATATTACATATTCAGCTGATCATGAAGCTAGTCGTTACAAAATATTAGGACTAGCAAGAGTTTAGTCATACATGATCAACCCTAGGATCTGTTAATCATGTTACAGCCCGTAGGCAGACAGTAAGTAAAGTGCAACCGAGCTAACATGTGCTCGTCGGCTAAACGCCTCAAAAGAATATTTTACAATAAAGTGGAAGATAAAAAATAAACCCACTCGTTGCCAGGGTTCCGTCTAGTGGCCACCATCTGGATGGAAAGTCGGTAGATCCTCTGGAGCTGCTCCGAAATCTGGCCACACAAAACCAGCTGGGTCAGACCCCACAAAGAGCAAGTGCCACAAAGGAAGCTTCACTTAGGAACTAAAACCAGCAATCAGCACAAGAATATAAATAAAATGAGAACTGGAAATAAAAAAAATACATCAGGATGATATACGACGAGATAACCATGGAGCTATTCAGATAACCAGGTTACAACCCGTAAACCAAATAAGGACCGGGATTGTAACCCTTCGTCTGAACAGAACTTGGAATTCTCACCATTTATCGGTAAAATA
Organism: Iris pallida; assembly: GCA_029216955.1. Taxonomy (NCBI): domain Eukaryota; kingdom Viridiplantae; phylum Streptophyta; class Magnoliopsida; order Asparagales; family Iridaceae; genus Iris; species Iris pallida. Next base: position 26,649,320 of record JANAVB010044419.1, read on the forward strand.
AATACAAGCATTCTGGTCATGCAGTAATCAGGATCATGGCAAGACTAGACTGGTTAGACTCCATCCAATCATTTCACGGCCAAGCAAGAATTACGGCTTGATACTTTAACTAACTAGGGTTGTCACAAGCCTAATTACTAACAAGATGCAGCAAAAATCTTCCACAGCCACAAGCCCTGCAGACTATCCAGGTTACTCGGGTTGAAAGATTAGGGTTGAATTCAGGTGTGTACATCGTCCAGGAAACGTATGTACCCTTAGGTAGCTTGAAGGGTGCAACACATGACAGTGTGCTGGAAATGTGCCCTACTCGACGGCAGGCTACAGATCCCAAGGCGTGCCCAGGTAACTGGATTGCCTGTAGCTGGGAGATCTCTTTATGCCTAATGTATTAATCTAGTTATTAGCCCTAGTCCACTTCAATGGGTACTCCTGATCGTGGTACTCAGGAGTCCCCTCCTAGACATGATGTAAGACAGGACTGAATTATTTGTACAAGCACAATCGCCCACGGTGTCCAGGTCATTTATACAGGTCATGTCATGTCATGGAGCCGTCGTAACAGCTTATCAAGATATATTATGTCAGGTTATCCTGTCAAGTGTACTGGCCAGGAGTGCGCCGCGATGGGCCACTATCAGGTCATGTTAGGTTAGTCATGTCAGAAGTGCACCACTACGGGTCACTGTCATGTCAGACTCAATTATCATGCCCAAACATATCGAGTAAATTTGTGATTATCAAGTTCAGTACAAAAGGCGTAAGGATATAAAATGGACGTAAAATATCTAATAAAATATCAATACACAGGGCTATAGGAGAGCCATGTGGCTAAGGCATATGCGGCCAGGAATGATCTCATACGGCTGGAAGAGAACAGCCCATGCGGCTGAATAGGGTCAGGCGCATGCGGCTAAAAAAGGGAAGGACTTTTGCGGTCAAAGGAGTATCAGTCATATGCGGCTCGGAGATCCACTCAGTCATGCGGCTGAAAAAGACAGGACATATGCGGCCAGGAGGATAGGGAACTCATGCGGCTGGCGGGGGACGGGTCCATGCGTGTCACGCCCCAGAACCAGAATACTGGAGAGCGGGGGAGTGACTCAGCCAGCTACGTATTACGGGTAGAAGAATACCGTATAATACGATCAATGCTGTCTAACCAGACGAGGGGGTGCATACTACATAAAAGTCTTACTATGGTCATTACACATCTATTGTCTCAATCATTCAAACAAGAAACAGAAATATAGAACATGTAAGGTAAAGCAGTAAGGCGTCCCAAACGCTCAGTCAAAATGTTCTTGAGATCTGGCTTTACAAAATACAGCCAGATGATGTAGTAAGTATACACAATTGTTATCAGCTGCAGTCTGACTTAATTACAATTATGCAAAAGTAAGTACAAGACAATCCGACTAACATGTCGGTGCCAAACGACAAGGTATAAAGTAGATAACAAAACGAGTGGTGAAGTTAAAGAACCCACTCGAGGCCTCCTGCGATCATTCCTCTAGTATTGACTATCCTGGAGGTGGAAGTACGCTGAGTCCTCGGAAACTGGCTCTAAATCTGGCCATGCAAAACCAGAGAGGTTAGACCTCTAATAGCAAGTACCACAAGGGAGCACGACATAAGAACTAAAACCAGTAAGTAAGAGAATATAATAATAGATCTCTGCTTGCTACTAGAACTCACATCACATCAAGACACTTCGAACCAACCTCCCAACTAAACAAGGACAGAAGTTGGGCCGTCATGTCCTGACATTCTGATCATCCCAGTTAGGTAACAGAGTACAGTACACAAACAAATCATCTTGAACGGCCAATCAACTCCTACGGCTTGCTATTATGAGTCCCAAGTTATCCTGGAATAATGCAATTAGGGATTCCGTAGTTCTTACTATGTGCAAGCAAGGCTAGTCTATCCAGTCGATCAATTGGCCCATGCATGAATTAGACGAGTCCTAGCAGGACGCCCGTCATCAATATACAATATACAATAATAATATAAGCAGATACTGTTCCCTGCCCGTGTGGCAGTTTTACAATATCTGTGGGAACCAGCCGGCCCGTCGGGTACTACTTGTCCCAAGGGGGCTGCCATGTAAGAACTCGGAAATCTATTCTCTCCATGCAATCATTATTTTATTTAACTTAATAGTCCCTACGTTGAGTGAAATCTCATGCCGTGGATCATGGTCATTCAAATGAGTACTTTCGTACGGGGTACGATATGCACAACTCTACAACGATACCAGTGCGGTTAGGTTGCAGGTCTTACATAGCGTAATGCAACAATCAAATCTAACCACGATAATCATGCCTTGACCATAAAGTACACATGCTTCTTTTGTAGAAAATAAATAAGTAAATAAATAAATAAATAGATTGAAGCCTGCATGTGCATGTAAGTCAATATTCGGGATCAGCCAGTCGATTACAATAGTCCATAACATGAATTTGTCTCATTCATTCAATTCAATAAGACGACTAGCCAGTCTCTTAGTTCCGACTAGGAACGCATGATTAATTTAGTCAAGATAACCATTATTATCAATGGTGACAAGGCATGAAAGTCAATTAGCATTAAACGGGGGTCGAGTCTATAACTCTCATGGTCAAGTCCCAGTCATACTGGGTATCCCAAAAATCAATCAGGACACAAGGCACATTCCACATAATAATTGATATTAACAATATTATCATATCATGATTTTATCGAGTTTATGCCAAAAAGGCGTAAGGATATAAAATGGACGTTAAACATCTAATAAGATATCAATATACAGGGCTATAGAAGATCCAGGGTAAGCAGGCTACTCTCATGTCAGCCTACGCTTATGCCAGCGTACGCTCAGGTCAAGCTACGCTCAAGCCAGCGTACGCCCAGGTCAAGCTACGTTCAAGCCAAGCTAGCGTATGGGAGTCATACGCTTCCTAAAAAGGCAGCGTATGGACTCCATACGACTCTTGACCATTCAAGTCAGCGTATGCAAGTCATACGCTCCCAAAAGGTAGCGTATGAACTCCATACGACTCCTGACCATCCAAGTCAGCGTATGCAAGTCATACGCTCCCAAAAGGTAGCGTATGAACTCCATACGACTCCTGACCATCCAAGTTAGCGTATGCAAGTCATACGCTCCCAAAAGGTAGCGTATGAACTCCATACGACACACGCTTCCAAAAGGTAGCGTATGCAAGACACACGCTTCCTAAAAAGGCAGCGTATGGACTCCATGCTGCACTAAAGAGCGTGCACAGCTCAGTGACGCAGCTAAAAAGCTAGCATACACTGCTCACTGTCTTCTCCAAACAGCAAGAACTCCATGGTTGTACTCCAAAGCTTCAAAAGTCCATAACTTGGTCAAAATAAGTCCGAATCCAACTTTCCAAAGGTCAAAATTAGGTAGGATGAACTGCTCTACGACATGGAACCATCAAATCTTGAGAACAAAGGAGTTTGCTAGATCAAAACCCATAGACAACCGAAAATACAATAACTTAGATCTACAAGAAATGAACCAACGAAATAAAAAATACTAAGCATTAAACTCTCTTAGAATCATGAGAGAAAGAATATTGAACCATAAAATATGGTCCTCATATAGAGCAAGATATACTTGCCTAGTTGGTAGGTGGAGAGAGTAATGAAAGGAAGAAGAAGAAGTAATGGTGAAGAAGGAGTGAATGAGGAGAGAGAAGGGAGCGGGTAGCTTTAAGTAGCAAAGGGGGTGGTAGGTGGGAGTTGGGCCGGGTTCTTAATGGGTCGGGTTTAAGGGGCTCATCCAACCGAAAATAAAACTAAAGTAGAGAAGTAAATTGCAGGAAATAAAATGCAGAAATAAATTACGGAAAATTAATTGCAGGAAATAAATTAGCATGAAAATTAAAGAGCAGCTAATTAATTAACATGAAAATTTAAAGAGCAGATAATAGAATTGCAGAAAAATAAAGTGCAGAAAATAAAATGCAGATAATTAATTAACATGAAGTTATAGGAATTTAAATACAGGATACTACATGATAAATACTAAATAAATACATTCAGGCAATATACGTATTAGAATACGCATTCCGGGAACGGGGAGTGACATCTCTACCCTCCTTGAAAAAATTTCGTCCTCGGAATTTCAAATTCAAGCAAGATAGAAATATCGGGGCTAAACTAATCTAATTACAAGCAATTCAATAAAGCAATCATTTTACAATGTCCATAGCAAGTAACATATATGTAAATCCATCAATCTACGATATCAAGCAATTCTACCCATAAGGTGATAAGCATGAGGAATCAAGACAATCAGGTACACAGAAAAAGATATACCTTGTGAGTCAAACAGATGTGGATACCGTGATCGGATATCATCCTCACGTTTCTACGTTGACTCTCCCAAAGAGTGATGACCCCAAGCAACCCGGATAAGGTTAATTGTTCGGTTCTTGAGTACCTTCTCTCTTCGGTCCAAGATGGACACAGGCTGCTCCTCGTAAGACAGGTTGGTACCAACAACCAGCTCAGAGTGATCGAGGATATGGCTTGGGTCCGATACATACCTCCGTAATTGAGATACATGAAACACGTCATGCACCTCTCGTAACGAAGGTAGAAGGGACAAACGATAAGCAACATCGTCTATCCTATCAAGAATAACAAATGGGCCTACGTATCGCGGACTCAGCTTCCCGTGAACGCCAAATCTAATGACCCCACGGGTAGGTGAGATCCGCAAGAACACGTGGTCCCCAACAGAAAACTCTAGCGGCCTACGATGCTGGTCCGCCCAATGACGATGCCGATCCTGCGCAACACGAAGTCGCTCTCTAATTCCCTTAATCATTTCAACCGTCTGGATAATCATTTCTGGGCCTAGCATCTTCCTTTTCCCGATATCATCCCATGCTAGTGGCGATCTACACTTCTTACCATATAGTGCCTCAAATGGCGCCATCTGGATACTGGCTTGATAACTGTTGTTGTATGAGAACTCGACCAAGTGAAGGTGACTCTCCCAAGACCCTCCAAAATCTAGAGTGTAAGCTCGCAACATGTCTTCTAAAGTCTGAATCGTCCTTTCTGATTGTCCGTCCGTCTGTGGATGGTAAGCCGTGCTAAATTTTAACTTGGTACCCAGACTATGATGCAAGCTCTTCCAGAAATGTGATATGAAACGGGTATCTCGATCTGACACAATACTGACAGGGACTCCATGCTGCCTGACTATCTGTTGCATATACAACTCTGCCAACTTTTCTGTAGATTGCCCTACTCTGAAAGAAAGAAAGTGTGCTACCTTTGTAAGCCGATCTACTATCACCCAAATAGCATCTTTACCACTTGGTGATCTCGGTAAACCGGTCACAAAGTCCATTGTAATATGCTCCCATTTCCATTCCGGGATGGGAAGCGGTTGCAATAATCCAGCTGGCCTCTGCTGTTCTACCTTCACTTGCTGACATACCAAGCAACGAGAAACAAATCTAGCTATCTCTCTCTTCATCCCGTTCCACCAGAAGTGCTGCTTGATATCTTGGTACATCTTGGTCCCTCCAGGATGTACAGAATACTGGGAACTGTGAGCTTCTGCCATAACTTCCTGTCTGATATCTCTACTAGGCACACATAGACGTGATCCAAACCTAAGTGTACCATCTTCATGAATTTTCAACTCCTTTCTGTGCCCTGACTCACATTCTGCCCTAAGCTTCTGAATCCTTGGGTCTTATGCCTGAGCTGCCTTGATCCTATCTACCAAGTCAGATTGGACTTGTAGACTCGCCAGAATTCCTACATCACTAGGAAGTATAACTTCGATGCCCATCTCCTGAAGGTCTTCTAAGATATGTCTCTACATTGTCAACATAAATGCGTCGCCTCTCCTGCTGAGAGCGTCTGCCACTACATTAGCCTTGCCTGGATGATACTGAAGCTCCACGTCATAATCCTTGATCAGTTCTAACTATCTTCTCTGCCTCATGTTCAGTTCCTTCTGAGTAAAAATGTACTTCAGACTTTTGTGGTCTGTGTACATTTCCACTCGATCACCATATAAGTAATGTCTCCATAGCTTCAGAGCAAATACTACTGCCGCCAACTCCAAATCATGAGTTGGGTAATTCTTCTCGTGGTCCCGAAGCTGCCTAGATGCATATGCTATCACCTTTCCGTGCTGCATGAGGACGCATCCAAGTCCTTTACCTGACGCATCACAATATACGGTAAAACCTCCAGGTCCAACTGGCAATGTAAGAATGGGCGCTGATATCAATTTCTGCTTCAGATTCTCAAATGATGCCTGGCATTCTGCTGACCAAACGAATGGCACATCCTTTCGTGTCAAGCGGGTCATGGGTGCTGAAAGTCTTGCAAAATCTGACACAAATCTTCTGTAATATCCTGCCAATCCCAAGAAACTTCGTACGTCAGCTACGGTCTTGGGTACTGGCCAACTCTCTACTGCTTCTACCTTCTTGGGATCCACTGCTGCTCCAGCTCCTGATACAATATGACCCAAAAATGAAATATGGTCCGTCCAGAATTCACACTTGCTGAGCTTGGCATACAACTGGTTCTCTCTCAGAACCTGCAACACTTTCCTGAGGTGGTCTTCATGCTCCTTTTCACTAGCAGAGTATACTAGAATGTCGTCAAGAAACACAACGACAAACTGGTCTAAGTATGGCATAAAGATGCGATTCATCAAATCCATGAATATTGCTGGAGCATTGGTCAAACCAAACGGCATTACTAAGAACTCATAATGCCCATACTTCGACCTGAATGCTGTCTTGGAAATATCCTTCTTCCGAACCCTCACCTGATGATACCCTGAACGAAGATCTATCTTGGAGAAAACTCTAGCCTTGCTTAACTGATCAAATAAGTCGTCGATCCTGGGTAATGGGTACTTGTTCTTTACTGTTGCCGCGTTAAGCTTCCTGTAAACGATGCACAATCTGGATGATCCATCCTTCTTCCCCACAAGTACCACTGGTGCTGCCCATGGCGATATGCTAGCTTGGATGAACTTCTTCTCATTCAATTCCTCTATATGCTAATAAACCTTGGCCTGTTCTGAATCCGCTATTCTGTAAACTCGATCTGATATCGGTTTAGTTCCATGTGCCAATTCTATACTGAACTCAATATCTCTAACTGGTGGTAGACCTGGAAGTTCTTCGGGAAATACGTCTAGAAATTCTTTAACTACCTTCGGAATCTGAACTTCTTCCATTGCTGTTACTACTCCCTGCTCTTGCTGAGTTGCCTCTGACCTGACCAAGGTGAACCTCTCCATGCCTGGAATATCAAAAGATACACTTCCACTACGACAATCTATTGTCGCATGACTGTCTTTCAGCCAGTCCATGCCTAAGATAACGTCGAAATTTCCAACAGGAAATTCTATCAACCGGGCGGGTAAAGGATGCCCGCACACTACAACACTACATGCTAAACTAACTCTACTAACTCCCACGAGCCCATTACCAGTGAGTATATTCAACCTCCCTGGCAATGCCTCGAACTCCACTCCTAGTCGTGTCACAAATTGTGCAGATATAAATGAATGGGATGCTCCCGAATCAAACAATACTACTGCGGGATATGAGGCGACGAGAATGTTACCTGCCACAATATCTCCCGATGCCAATGCCTCTTCCAAGGACAGTGTGAATGCCTGCCCTCGACCTCCTTGCTGGTTTCCATGATGTGGTCTAGCCTGGTGCTGCTGCTGGCCCCTGCCTTGATGATGCTGGGGTGGTCTATGCTGGTATTGCTGCATCGGCGGCCCCTGCTGCCGAAACATCTGAGCCTGTGATACTAACGGACGCTGCGCCAACGGCCTCACTGCCAATGCTGGTCCTCGATACTGCCCTGCCCCTGGTGCTGAAAGAGCAGGAAACTGCTGCCATGGTCCTCCTGACCTCGAATTTATGGGACATGTGGTAACCCGATGATCTGGATTTCCACATATCAGACACAGTCCATTCAATGTCCGACACACATCTCTAGTGTGCCCCATCTTCTCACAATAAGTGCAGCCCGTCGGGGGTTGCTGGTTCTTCCTCTGTTGCTGTTGCTGCTGCCTGGGTGGTGGTACTGGTCCTCGTATCGCCATATCATGGATACGAATGCCAGTGGATGGTGCTGTTGTTCGGGGCGCTGCTCCCCCTCCTCCTTCAATCTGACTGTGGGATCTTTTCTGACCCCCAGTCCTCACTGTAAGCCTCTGAATGGTGATCTCATACCTTCGAGTCGCCGTCAATATCTCATCAAAAGTCTGGTAATTGTGCCCTTCTATCAATTGCAAGAGCTCAAGATGAAACCCTTGCTGGAACCTCATCGCCCTCTGGCGCTCCGTTGCTACCATCTCTGGGGCAAACCTACTCAATCTGCAGAACTCCACTGCATAAGCATCTACAATCTTGCCAGCCTGCCTGAGGCTGATAAACTTCTGTTGTAGCTCAAACTGTGCCACAACTCCATAGTACTTCGTCTTGAACCTTGCAGTAAAATCGTCCCAAGCAACAGGACGTCTGATGCCTACTTCCTCTGATTCCCACCAATCACGTGCGAGATCCTGAAGTAACAACTTCACTAGATCCACACGTTCTTCTGCCGGCACCTTAGCGGCTGTCAGAATAGCCTCAATATCCTTAAGCCATGCATCTGCTGAGATGGCATCCTCCGTGCCCTCGAAACGGCGGGGGTTGTACTTGCAAAACCTGGCTGACGCTCCTGAATCAGTCCTCGCTCCTCTTTCCAATGCCGTCTGTAATCCTTGGTTGAGTAGTACATTCTGCTCTTGCAACTGAGCGTGCATGCGCTGCTGGGCCAACATCTGGTGTTGCTGAGTAGCCATCATTCCTCTCATGATCTCCAGAAGGGCTGATGTGTCCACTTGGGTAGGTGGAACTGTTGGTGGGGGTGGAACATCCGAATACTGCGATCCAGCTGCTGCTTCTACGATCACTTCTTCCTGGGTAGCCTCCTGAGTTAGTACCGGCTCTTGTTGCTGACCAACAGGGTCAGGTTGTCCATGTTGTTGTCCATGTTGTTGCTGTCCAGCTCTGACAGGTGCAGACGAGGTGCCCCTAAGAAAAGGGACAAGAGAACAATCAAACGACCGGACATGAAGGATCAATGAAGTCAAAGGATACTGGAATGTCAAGCTAGAGTTGAGAGTAACGAATCATGAGATCAAAGGGAAACATGTATGATTGAGACATCCTATTAAACAAAACACCCCACAAGTCTGAAATCAGACCTGCATGGGCCACCACTAAAACCTTGTCACGCCCAAGAACCAGAATACTGGAGAGCGGGGGAGTGACTCAGCCAGCTACGTATTACGGGTAGAAGAATACCGTATAATACGATCAATGCTGTCTAACCAGACGAGGGGGTGCATACTACATAAAAGTTTTACTATGGTCATTACACATTTATTGTCTCAATCATTCAAACAAGAAACAAAAATATAGAACATGTAAGGTAAAGCAGTAAGGCGTCCCAAACGCTCAGTCAAAATGTTCTTGAGATCTGGCTTTACAAAATACAGCCAGATGATGTAGTAAGTATACACAATTGTTATCAGCTGCAGTCTGACTTAATTACAATTATGCAAAAGTAAGTACAAGACAATCCGACTAACATGTCGGTGCCAAACGGCAAGGTATAAAGTAGATAACAAAACGAGTGGTGAAGTTAAGGAACCCACTCGAGGCCTCCTGCGATCATTCCTCTAGTATTGACCATCCTGGAGGTGGAAGTACGCTGAGTCCTCGGGAACTGGCTCTAAATCTGGCCATGCAAAACCAGAGAGGTTAGACCTCTAATAGCAAGTACCACAAGGGAGCACGACATGAGAACTAAAACCAGTAAGTAAGAGAATATAATAATAGATCTCTGCTTGCTACTAGAACTCACATCACATCAAGACACTTCGAACCAACCTCCCAACCAAACAAGGACAGAAGTTGGCCCGTCATGTCCTGACATTCTGATCATCCCAGTTAGGTAACAGAGTACAGTACACAAACAAATCATCTTGAACGGCCAATCAACTCCTACGGCTTGCTATTATGAGTCCCAAGTTATCCTGGAATAATACAATTAGGGATTCCGTAGTTCTTACTATGTGCAAGCAAGGCTAGTCTATCCAGTCGATCAATTGGCCCATGCATGAATTAGACGAGTCCTAGCAGGACGCCCGTCATCAATATACAATATACAATAATAATATAAGCAGATACTGTTCCCTGCCCGTGTGGCAGTTTTACAGTATCTGTGGGAACCAGCCGGCCCGTCGGGTACTACTTGTCCCAAGGGGGCTGCCATGTAAGAACTCGGGAATCCATTCTCTCCATGCAATCATTATTTTATTTAACTTAATAGTCCCTACGTTGAGTGAAATCCCATGCCGTGGATCATGGTCATTCAAATGAGTACTTTCATACGGGGTACGATATGTACAACTCTTCAACGATACCAGTGCGGTTAGGTTGCAGGTCTTACATAGCGTAATGCAACAATCAAATCTAACCACGGTAATCATGCCTTGACCATAAAGTACACATGCTTCTTTTGTAGAAAATAAATAAGTAAATAAATAAATAAATAGATTGAAGCCTGCATGTGCATGTAAGTCAATATTCGGGATCAGCCAGTCGATTACAATAGTCCATAACATGAACGTGTCTCATTCATTCAATTCAATAAGACGACTAGCCAGTCTCTTAGTTCCGACTAGGAACGCATGATTAATTTAGTCAAGATAACCATTATTATCAATGGTGACAAGGCATGAAAGTCAATTAGCATTAAACGGGGGTCGAGTCTATAACTTTCATGGTCAAGTCCCAGTCATACTGGGTATCCCAAAAATCAATCGGGACACAAGGCACATTCCACATAACAATTGATATTAACAATATTATCATATCATGATTTTATCGAGTTTATGCCAAAAAGGTGTAAGGATATAAAATGGACGTTAAACATCTAATAAGATATCAATATACAGGGCTATAGAAGATCCAGGGTAAGCAGGCTACTCTCATGTCAGCCTACGCTTATGCCAGCGTACGCTCAGGTCAAGCTACGCTCAAGCCAGCATACGCCCAGGTCAAGCTACGCTCAAGCCAAGCTAGCGTATAGGAGTCATACGCTTCCTAAAAAGGCAGCGTATGGACTCCATACGACTCCTGACCATTCAAGTCAGCGTATGCAAGTCATACGCTCCCAAAAGGTAGCGTATGAACTCCATACGACTCCTGACCATCCAAGTCAGCGTATGCAAGTCATACGCTCCCAAAAGGTAGCGTATGAACTCCATACGACTCCTGACCATCCAAGTCAGTGTATGCAAGTCATACGCTCCCAAAAGGTAGCGTATGAACTCCATACGACACACGCTTCCAAAAGGTAGCGTATGCAAGACACACGCTTCCTAAAAAGGCAGCGTATGGACTCCATGCTGCGCTAAAGAGCGCGCACAGCTCAGTGACGCAGCTAAAAAGCTAGCATACACTGCTCACTGTCTTCTCCAAACAGCAAGAACTCCATGGTTGTACCCCAAAGCTTCAAAAGTCCATAACTTGGTCAAAATAAGTCCGAATCCAACTTTCCAAAGGTCAAAATTGGGTAGGATGAACTGCTCTACGACATGGAACCATCAAATCTTGAGAACAAAGGAGTTTGCTAGATCAAAACCCATAGACAACCGAAAATACAATAACTTAGATCTACAAGAAATGAACCAATGAAATCAAAAATACTAAGCACTAAACTCTCTTAGAATCATGAGAGGAAGAATATTGAACCATAAAATATGGTCCTCATGTAGAGCAAGATGTACTTGCCTAGTTGGTAGGTGGAGAGAGTAATGAAAGGAAGAAGAAGAAGTAATGATGAAGAAGGAGTGAATGAGGAGAGAGAAGGGAGATGGTAGCTTTAAGTAGCAAAGGGGGTGGTAGGTGGGAGTTGGGCCAGGTTTTTAATGGGTCGGGTTTAAGGGGCTCATCCAACCGAAAATAAAACTAAAGCAGAGAAGTAAATTGCAGGAAATAAAATGCAGAAATAAATTACAGAAAATTAATTGCAGGAAATAAATTAGCATAAAAATTAAAGAGCAGCTAATTAATTAACATGAAAATTTAAAGAGCAGATAATAGAATTGCAGAAAAATAAAGTGCAGAAAATAAAATGCAGATAATTAATTAACATGAAGTTATAGGAATTTAAATACATGATACTACATGATAAATACTAAATAAATACATTCAGGCAATATACGTATTAGAATACGCATTCCGAAAACGGGAAGTGACAATGCGGCTGGCTGACCAATCAAGTACATACGGCCGGGAATGAACAACCCATGCGGCTGCGGGGAGCAATGACTATGCGGTCAAGGGAAGCAAACCCATGCGGCTGGGAGACTGCGGTCTATACGGCTCGCGAGTGTTGAGTTCATGCGGCTCAGGGTGGGCAGAGTCCCATGCGGCTAAGGGAAAGGCTCAGTCATGCGGTTAAGTAAGAAGGACTTCATGCGGCTAGAAGGAATACTTGCCGCATGAACTTGTCATGCGGTCAAGTCAAGACAATAGTGCATGCGGTTGGAACTGACTTGCCGCATGAATGTTCATGCGGTCAAGTGCTACCATGCGGCTCGGGACTGTGCTTCTTCTCCAAATTTCCGAGAAGAAGTACACCATAAGCCATGGCTTCCAAGCTGCATAACTCTATCATCCGTAGCCCAAATCCGAACTTCCATAGGTCAAAATGGGGTAGAACGAAATTCTCTACAACATGGAACCATCAAAACTCAAAAATAATAAGATTAAGTAGATCAAAACCTAAGAAATCCGAAAATAATGTAAATATAGATCTACAAAAATCTAGCCATGGAAAGTGAAAATGCCAAGTTCTAAAGTAAGTTAGAATGCTGTAAGGAAGAGAATAAAGCAATAAAATTGGAGTTTCTCCATGAAGCAAGTTGTACTTACCTAGACCTCACTCTCTCCCTCTCTCTGGTAGGTGAAGAATTAATGGAGGGAAGAAGGAGAGTAATGAAGAGAGAGAAGAAAGTGGGGTTAATAAATGGGGATGGTGGTGGTAGGTAGGGGGTTCACCCCTTGGTTATTGATGAACCAAGGCAACCAAGCCTAGCCGAACCAAACCAACCCGAAGGAGACCAAAGCCAAACCAAACCAAGAAGATATGCAAATACAAGATAAAATACGTATACGTATTCCAAATACGTAATACGAACACAGGCATTACAACTCTACCCACCTTAAAAGAATTTTGTCCTCAAAATTTAATTAAGAGGCTAGAGAGACAAGAACAAGCTACACTAATCACATACAAGTTATAACTAGGCAGGCAATCACTCTTTCAAGCAAGGAATCGAAGGCATGAGGCATAAGGAAGACATTATACCTCACGAGTCAAACAGGTCGGAATACCGCGATCGGATATCATCCTCACGCTCCCATGTTGACTCACCCAAAGAGTGATGACCCCAAGCAATTCGGACTAACTTGATAGTCTTATTCTTGAGTGTCTTCTCTCTCCGGTCCAATATAGACACGGGCCGCTCCTCATACGAAAGGTTGGTACCAACAACCAATTCTGAATGATCCAGGACGTGCCTCGGGTCTGGAATATACCGTCGTAATTGGGATACATGAAACATGTCATGCACCTCGCTTAGCGACGGTAGAAGAGCGAGACGATATGATACATCTCCTACTCGCTCCAGAATGTCAAACGGTCCTATATACCTAGGACTAAGCTTTTTCCGTACGCCGAAACGAATGACGCCACGGTTAGGCAAAATCCTCAGGAATACATGATCGCCGACCGAAAAATTGAGAAGATGCCGATAAGAATCGGCCCAATAATGCTGGCGATCTTGGGCAACTCGAAGATGATCCCTGACTCTTCTGATCACTTCAACTGTCTGGGCAATCATTTTTGGACCGAGCATCTGCCTCTCTCCGACATCATCCCATGCTAGCGGGGATCTACACTTCCTACCATACAGTACCTCGAACGGTGCCATCTGGATACTGGCTTGGAAACTGTTATTGTACGAGAATTCCACCAGGTACAGGTGATCTTCCTACGAACCATCGAAGTCAAGTGTACAGGACCGTAACATATCTTCAAGAGTCTGGATAGTACGCTCCGACTGACCATCTGTCTGCGGATGATATGCTGAACTGAACTGGAGACGAGTTCCCAAACTCTCCTGCAGGCTACGCCAAAAGTGAGACGTGAATCTTGAATCTCGGTTCGAGGTGATACTGACTGGCACTCCGTACAACCTGACAATCTGCCTGAGGTACATCTCTGCTAACTGAGCCGTCGACTGGCCAACTCTGAATGGAAGAAAGTGAGCCACCTTCGTGAGCTGATCAACTATAACCCAAATAGCATCTCGACCAGCTGGGGACCTAGGTAATCCAGTCACAAAATCCATGGTCACATGCTCCCACTTCTATTCTGGAATCGACAAGGGCTAAAGAAGTCCAGCCGGCCTCTGATGTTCAGCTTTAACTTATTGGCAAACCAAACACCGAGAGACAAACCGAGCTATCTCTCGCTTCATGCCGTTCCACCAAAAGTGCTGACGGATATCACAGTACATCTTCGTACCACCAGGATGAATAGAATACTGCGAACTGTGAGCCTCTGCCATGATCTCTTGCCTGATATCTCCACTGGGTACACAAAGACGCTTACCATGTCGAAGTGTACCATCCTCATGAATGCATAAATCTGGTCTTCGTCCTGCCTCGCACTCTGTTCTGAGTCGCTGAAGCTTGGAATCTGCTGACTGTGCCATCCGGATCTTCTCGACTATAGTGGACTGAACTTGTATACTGGCCATCAATGCCACACTGGAAGGGAGAACAACTTCTATACCCATCTTCTGAAAATCTGCTAACAGCTCTGGTTGCGCTGTTAGGAAATAAACTCCTGCTCTCCTGCTCAATGCATCTGCTACGACGTTGGCCTTCCCAGGATGATACTGCAGGTTGACATCATAATCCACAAGCAGCTCCAGCCATCTCCTCTGACGCATGTTAAGATCTTTCTGAGTGAAAACATACTTCAGGCTCTTGTGGTCGGTGAAAATCTCTACCCTATCTCCGTACAAGTAGTGCCTCCACAACTTAAGTGCAAACACTACTGCTGCCAGCTCCAAGTCATGGATTGGGTAATTCCTCTCATGATCACGAAGTTGCCGTGACGCATAAGCTATTACCTTCCCATACTGCATCAGAACACATCCTAAACCTCTGCTCGAAGCATCACAATACACTGATAATCCTCCGGTTCCATCTGGAAGCGCGAGAATATGAGCCGTTATCAAGCCTCGCTTCAACTGTTCAAAAGAATTCTGACACTCTGATGTCCAAGCAAACTGCGCATTCTTACGGGTTAATTGGGTCAAGGGCGCCGAGATCCGGGCAAAGTCTGAAACAAATCGTCGGTATTAGCCGGCCAATCCAAGAAAACTGCGAACTTCTGCAACGGTGCTAGGCACTGGCCATGACTCAATAGCCACAATCTTCTGGGGATCCACTTCTACTCCTCCTCTGGTGATGATATGACCCAAGTACGAAATGCGATCGAGCCAGAACTCGCATTTACTGAACTTGGCATATAACTGGTGCTCCTTGAGAATCTGAAGAACCATACGAAGATGCTGCTCATGCTCCGCCTCACTCTTACTGTAGACCAGGATATCGTCCAAGAACACAATCATAAACTGATCCAAGTAGGGCATGAAGATACGATTCATGAGGTCCATGAATACTGCCGGTGCATTGGTTGCTCCAAATGGCATTACAAGAAACTCCCAATGTCCATACCTCGATCTGAATGCCGTTTTTGGGATGTCCTGCTCTCTGACTCTAATCTGATGATATCCTGACCGCAAATCAATCTTCGAAAATACTGATGCCCCCTTGAGTTGATCAAACAAGTCATCTATCCTTGGTAGAGGATATCTGTTCTTGATTGTTACTGAATTCAAGGTACGATAATCAACACATAACCTGGACATACCATCTTTCTTTTTCACAAGAAGCATCGGGGCTCCCCAAGGCGATCCACTAGTACGAATGAATCCCTTGGTCCTGAGTTCCTCAATCATCTTGTACAAGATCTCCAATTCTGACGGCGCTATCCTGTAGACTCTCTCTGACACTGGGGCTGTTTCGGGAATCAAGTCTATGGTGAACTCGATCTCCCGCTCCGGAGGCATACCTGGAAGCTCTTCTGGGAAAACATCTGGGAACTCATCCACTATCCTGGGCAACTGAACTGCGGCTACTGCCATCCGCAACACTGGGGGAGAAGGCTCAACTGCGCCTCTGGAAAATGAAAACTCTGGCTCTCCTGGAATGCTAAAAACAACCCTACAAATATGGCAGTCTATTCTAGCATACTGGTTCCTCAACCAATCCATCCCTAAGACCATATCATAATCGGCCATCGGGAACTCTATCAATCTAGCGAGAAACTCTCTACCGCTAACTACGATCCGACACGAGGAAAACACTCTATCTACTCCCACAAGTCCGTTACCAGTAAGTATATTGAGCCTTATTGATAATGACTCGGGCTCCAATCCTATTCGTATCGCGAATCGTGCAGATATAAAAGAATGCGATGCACCAGAATCAAATAAAGCTGAAGCTGGAAAGGACTTGACGAGAATAGTACCTGCCACTACCTCTCCTGGTGCCAATCCTTCCTCCACGGTCATTGCCATAGCCTGACCATGCCCTCGGGGTGCTGGTCCCCTCTGCTGAAATCCTCGCTGCCTATTCTGACTCTGGACTTGGGCTTGTGCATACTGTTGGGGGTTCTGCTGCTGGAATACTTGGGTCTGAGGCGGCAAGGGCCTCGACAATGGGTACTGCTGCTGCTGCTGCTGGACCGGTGCTGGTCCTCTCACCGAAGAGCTAGAAAGGTTGGACGACGATGAACCACCCCTATTCGGGCAGGATCCAACCCTATGGTCTGGTGCTCCATAAGCCAGGCACAATCCCTGCGCCCTGCGACATTCTGCCACTACATGGCCTGGCTTCCCACAATAAGAACATCCCACTACGGAAGACTGCTTTTGCTTCTGCTGCTGAGGGTACGTCGGGGTTGAATGCTGAACCGACGTCACTGAGGCCGCTCGCCTCGGAGCTCCAATAGTCAAGGCCCTGGCTGCCGGGGCTGGTGCCGAAGACTGATTCATCTGGCCGTGAGATCTCTTCCGACCTTCGGCCCTATCCACGATCCTCTGGGAGGTATACTCATGCCTCCTAGCTGCTCTCAAGACTGCATCAAAAGTCTGATGCTCAAACTACTCGACTGCCAACAAGATCTCCAGGTGAAGCCCCTGCTGGAATCGCTGGGCTCTATCATACTCGGTTGCCACCAAAGTGGAAGCAAACCGACTGAGTCTCAAAAACTCGGTCGTATATCCATCGACCGTCCTGCCCATCTGCTTCAGATTGGTGAACCTCGTCTGTAGGTCGTACCGAGCTACAGTGTCAAAATACTTGGTCTGGAATCTCTCTCTGAATACTGCCCAAGCAATAGGGGCCACTAATCTAATGGCCTGTACTGCCCACCAGCTGCGAGCAAGATCCAATAACTGTAAGCGTACCACGGCTACCTTCTCATTCTCTGGAGTCCTGGCTGCTTCAAGAATCACCTCAGTATTCTGAAGCCATGCATCTGCTGCGATAGCATCTTCGCTACCATCAAAGAAGGGAGGGTTCAAGCGCTTGAAGCTGTTGGCCGCGCTGTTCCCTGGATGACCGCCTCTGGTCAGAGCATCCGTCACTGCCTAGTGTAAGGCATCTCTACGACGATCTTGGAAAGCTATCAGGGTCCTGACGAGTCCTACTAATGTGCCATCATCAGGTTCTACAGGTTGAACGGGCTGAACTGGAGGTTTCCTTTCAGTAGGCTCGACTCTGGAGGCTACTCCAGAATATTGGACTTAATCTCCAGGTTGCTGCTGGTCCACGGGAGGTGCTCCGCCTTGCTGATCGGTAGGACCACGAACAATGCCGCTGAAGAAGACGACATAGGAAATAATAAGGAAGGACCAGGACAGATCAATGAGACAAGCATGCGATCAGGATAAGAATCCAGGGATTCAGATGATATGGGCAGAGTTCAAGGGCAAATACTGATTGAGACATCTATTCGGTAAACCCTCACATATATTGAATTACAAGACATGCATGGGCTACCACTTAAACCATGTCACGCCCCAGAACCAGAATACTAGAGAGCGGGGGCAGACATAGCCAGCTACGTATATGAAATAGGATCCATCTCGCTATACGGTCACGGCTGTCTAGATACATGAGGGTTTAACTACAAGCCAACAGTCTCTTAAGGTCATGAACAAGCCTAGTGTATCAATCACAAGCAAGTAAATAAAGGTTACAAGATGTATGATCATTAAATATACAATAATAAGGCATCCCAAATATTACATATTCAGCTGATCATGAAGCTAGTCATTACAAAATGTTAGGACTAGTAAGAGTTTAGTCATATATGATCAACCCTAGGATCTGTTAATCATGTTACAGCTCGTAGGCAGACAGTAAGTAAAGTGCAACCGAGCTAACAGGTGCTCGTCGGCTAAACGCCTCAAAAAAATATTTTACAATAAAGTGGGAGATCAAAAATAAACCCACTCGTTGCCAGGGTTCCGTCTAGTGGCCACCATCTGGCTGGAAAGTCGGTAGATCCTCTGGAGCTGTTCCAAAATCTGGCCACACAAAACCAGCTGGGTCAGACCCCAGAAAGAGCAAGTGCCACAAAGGAAGCTTCACTTAGGAACTAAAATTAGCAATCAACACAAGAATATAAATAAAATGAGAACTGGAAATAAAGAAAATACATCAGGATGATATACGACGAGATAACCATGGAGCTATTCAGATAACCAGGTTACAACCCGTAAACCAAACAAGGACCGGGGTTGTAACCCTTCGTCTGAACAGAACTTGGAATTCTCACCATTTATCGGTAAAATAAATACAAGTATTCTGGTCATGCAGTAATCAGGATCAGGGCAAGACTAGACTGGTTAGACTCCATCCAATCATTTCACGGCCAAGCAAGAATTACGGCTTGATACTTTAACTAACTAGGGTTGTCACAAGCCTAATTACTAACAAGATGCAGCGAGAATCTTCCACAGCCACAAGCCCTGCAGACCATCCAGGTTACCCGGGTTGAAAGATTAGGGTTGAATTCAGGTGGGTACATCGTCCAGGAAACGCTTGTACCCTTAGGTAGCTTGAAGGGTGCAACACATGACAGTGTGCTGGAAATGTGCCCTACTCGACGGGAGATCTCTTTATGACTAATGTATTAATCTAGTTATTAGCCCTAGTCCACTTCAATGGGTACTCCTGACCGTGGTACTCAGGAGTCCCCTCCTAGACATGATGCAAGACAGAACTGAATTATTTGTACAAGCACAATCGCCCACGGTGTCCAGGTCATGTCATGTCATGGAGCCGTCGCAACAGCTTATCTAGATATATTATGTCAGGTTATCCTGTCAAGTGTACTGGCCAGGAGTGCGCCGCGACGGGCCACTATCAGGTCATGTCAGGTTAGTCATGTCAGGAGTACACCAGTACGGGTCACTGTCATGTCCGGCTCAATTATCATGCCCAAACATATCGAGTAAATTTGTGATTATCAAGTTCAGGACAAAAGGCGTAAGGATATAAAATGGACGTAAAATATCTAATAAAATATCAATACACAGGGCTATAGGAGAGCCATGCGGCTAAGGCATATGCGGCCAGGAATGATCTCATACGGCTGGAAGAGAACAGCCCATGCGACTGAATAGGGTCAGGTGCATGCGACTAAAAAAGGGAAGGGCTTATGCGGTCAAAGGGGTATCAGTCATATGCGGCTCGGAGATCCCCTCAGTCATGCGGCCGAAAAAGGCAGGACATATGCGGCCAGGAGGATAGGGAACTCATGCGGCTGGTGGGGGATGGGTCCATTCGTCTGGCTGACCAATCAAGTACATGCGGTCGGGAATGAGCAACCCATGCGACTGCGGGGAGCAATGACTATGCGGTCAAGGGAAGCAAACCCATGCGGCTGGGAGACTGCGGTCTATGCGGCTCGCGAGTGTTGAGTTCATGCGGCTCAGGGTGGACAGAGTCCCATGCGGCTAAGGGAAAGGCTCAGTCATGCGGTTAAGTAAGAAGGACTTCATGCGGCTAGAAGGAATACTTGTCGCATGAACTTGTCATGCGGTCAAGTCAAGGCAATAGTGCATGCGGTTGGAACTGACTTGCCGCATGAATGTTCATGCGGTCAAGTGCTACCATGCGGCTCGAGACTGTGCTTCTTCTCCAAATTTCCGAGAAGAAGTACAGCATAAGCCATGGCTTCCAAGCTGCATAACTCTATCATCCGTAGCCCAAATCCGAACTTCCATAGGTCAAAATGGGGTAGAACGAAATTCTCTACAACATGGAACCATCAAAACTCGGAAATAACAAGATTAAGTAGATCAAAACCCAAGAAATCCGAAAATAATGTAAATATAGATCTACAAGAATCTACCCATGGAAAGTGAAAATGCCAAGTTCTAAAGTAAGTTAGAATGCTGTAAGGAAGAGAATGAAGCAATAAAATTGGAGTTCCTCCATGAAGCAAGTTGCACTTGCCTAGACCTCACTCTCTCCCTCTCTCTGGTAGGTAAAGAATTAATGGAGGGAAGAAGAAGAGTAATGAAGAGAGAGAAGGAAGTGGGGTTAATAAATGGGGATGGTGGTGGTAGGTAGGGGGTTCACCCCTTGGTTCTTGATGAACCAAGGCAACCAAGCCTAGCCGAACCAAACCAACCCCAAGGAGGCCAAAGCCAAACCAAACCAAGAAGATATGCAAATACAAGATAAAATACGTATACGTATTCCAAATACGTAATACGAACACAGGCATTACACTGCTGCCCCGTCGAGTCATGCTCTACTGGACGTTCCTCCATGTTGGCCTCGCCAGCTACTGAAAAAGAAGCACCCTTATAGGGAAAGATACATGATATTAAATAACAAGACGAAAAAGATTCGAGGATGCAATTCAGGTTATCAATCAAGGTGAGGAAAGAGAAATCGAGGCAAGAGATTCAAAGGGAACAAGTTTTGATTGAGACTCCTATAATAGTAACACTCCACAAGTCTGAAAATCAGACCTGCATGGACCACCAATAAAACTATGTCACGCTCCAGTACCGAAATACGGAGACGAACTAGGCCAGCTACTCCATATGAGGTATGCAAATGTCATACGGCGATCGTGGTTGTCAAGGGACAAAGGGTGCATGCTACAATCAAGTCTCCTATGGTCTCACAGAGCATCTATGTCTCAATCATTAAAAGCAAGAAAACATCAATTAATGAGCATATGAGATAAAGCAGTAAGGCGTCCCCGACGCTTCATTAAAATGATCATGGAGATCTAGCTTTATAAGTTAGCTAGCCCGGAGAGTCATAGGTACATAATCGTATTCAGCTGCAGTCTGATTTAAGTACAATTATGCAAAAGACAAAATATCTAGATTAACCGGCTAAACAGGTGCCGGTGGCTAAACGTCAGGACATAAGTGATGAAAGCTAGAGTGGTGGAGAAGAAACCCACTCGAGTCCCCCGTCCGCCATGCTTCTAGTATGCACCATTGACGTCATGAAGGAAGGTTGGATCCTCAGGCTCTGCTACGTGATCTGGCCAAACAAAACCAGCGGGGTCATCCCCGAATAACAAGTACCACAAGGGAGCACAAAAGAGTGAGATATAACCCAAGCATAAAATAATAATACTAGTAATAATTAAAAGTTTCTGGTCGTAACCTTGGTCCACAGCCTGTCACAGCATGATAGCCTAACCCAATAACCAAACAAGAACATGGGTTGGATCACGCACCATGATAGTCCATGTCCCTCAGCTACTAACGAAAGTTACAAAGTACAGTCAAGTCGTTTTCAAGCGGCCATTCACTCCTACGGTACTATTCATTCCTGCGGCACTATGCATCCTTACGACACTATTCATTCATGCGATACTATGCATCCATGTGACACTATTCATTCCTGTGACACTATTTATTTCTGCGATACTATGCATCCATGCGGCACTATGCATCGATGCGGCACTATTCATTCATGTGGCACTATTCATCTATGCGGTACTATGCATCCATGCGATACTATTCATTCCTGCGGCACTATTCATTTCTGTGGCACTATGCATCCATGCGACACTATTCATCGTCCCTGCCAGAACCAGGACATATGAACATAGGAGATGTCCAAATATTATTTTGGCCATAACTTCCTCAAAATAAGTCAAAATCTAACTTTCCAAAGGTCAAAATTATGTAGAATCAAATTCTCTACCACATGGAATAATTAGTTTTCGAAAACCAGTAAGTTTGATAGATCAAAACCCAAAAAAACTAAAAATAATGTAAACTTAGATCTACAAGAATCCATCCATTAAAATCGAAAATACCAAGTGCTAAACTTGTAGAGGATGATGAAAAGAACAATATAGATAAATAATATAAAAAAAATCAAGAATGAAAAATGTACAAATCTTCACTTTTGAGCAAGTTGTACTTGCCTAAGGGTGGTGGTTGAGGGAAATGAATGAAAGAGTGAATGAGGAGAGAGAGAGAGTGAGAAAGAGAACATAAATAGGGGTTGGGTTTGTCATGACCCGCACCCTTGTTTCACTTAACAAAATGCCTAAAATTGGCTTTTGAAAGAAAACGAAAAAAGTATAGAAAGTACAAATTGTTCTGGGACGTATTGCTATGGAAGTCTGATCTGAAGGCGATCACTTTGTTCCTTGGACCATACGATGATGATGAAGATCACTGCTAGAAGATGAACAACCGAAAGAACTAAGTCACCAGAAAGGTATCGACGCACTTGGGCGCTGATGGCGAGGTCGAATACTTTTTTGCTTTGCATCACTCTGTTCTGGAAGAAAAGTTGAAGAAGAATGCTCTCGAAAATCAAAGTTTCTAGGCTCTGATCTTTGTATTCTCCCCTGTCTCTCCGTTGATGATCCCTTTAATGTGAAAAATAAGTCTATTTATAGACTTGACCTATTGTGCGTAAAAAGCAACAAAATTAGATTTTTACGCTGGTAACTGTCACCCAAGATGGGAGTCACCCTCTACGTATGTTAACATGTGTCCCATTATTTCAACAAAAATAGGGAGCACATACACACATTCCTCAATAAATGTGGCATGAAAGCCACGTGGATAAACCACGTTCCAAAGTAATCAGGAATGATTGGACGTAAAAACAACCCAAAATATGGTCCAAGCGTAAAGTGGTAAACTGGCATAAAAACAACCCAAATAAAATTTCTCAGCGTAAAGTGGCTAAAATAGCCTTGAGCGTAAAACTTAGCCCAAATAGACTTTACACTCACAATAGCCTTGAGCGTAAAAGCTCACATAACTATCATGCGTAAAAAGAAGTAATTTTAATGAGCGTAAAATAGCCTTCTCTGCACACCATACGACAAGTATTGGGTTTGGTATAAATCCAAGCTCTTCGAATTTTGTGTTTATACGCTATCAGCAAATTATTATGTCAGATTCATTATCACTTTGCATTAAATGCGACCTGACAGCCTGTCCCCGGGCGTAAAACTTAATGAACTGCCTTGGCGTAAAGTAGCTTGCGTAAAATAGCTAGGCGTAAAATTCCCAATCTCTTTGACTCAATCCATAGAGCACTTTTTACGCTCCTACAAGACCCCCTTCAAAGTTTTCAAATATTTTCAAAATTTGAAACACTTTGAACAGAAGTATAAAATTCGGAATTTGACCAGTTAGCGTAAAATTCGGGATATCCAACGGTCATCTGCGTAAAAGTTGGGATATCAACAATCAGCGTAAAATCTGGAATTCGAACCGATTAAAAAATTCCCTATAAATAGGGTTCTTCGGGAAGAGAGAAAACTTTACTTTGTTTCTTTGTTCTCCCAAGCTTTCTCGAATCCCCTTTCTCATTCACTCTTTTGCATTCAACTCGATGGCCCCAAAAAAATTCGCCGCAGGCAGCAGCAAATGAAAGAAGCCCGTCGTCGATTCCTCATCGGTCGACCGCGTGCAAACTCCTGTCAGATCATCAGCAGCGTCTCAGCCATGCAACCCCGTCGTGGCTCCTCCAATGGGGGGTAAAGCATTGATCCTTTGGCTGAAAAACTCGTCGGAGAAGAAGACCCAAATCTTTGATTTCACGCCCACGTTATACGTGTCAGCGTAGAAATTAAGATAATCAAAATACGCCCACGTCTATACGTGTTAGCGTAAAATTAAGAAATACGCCCACGTCTATACGTGTCAGCGTAAAACTTAAGTTATGCTCATGTCCACACATGTTAGCGTAAAACTTAAAATACGCTCACATCTAATGTGCCAGCGTAAAATTTGAAATACGCCCACATCTAATATGCCAGCGTAAAACTTGAAATACACCCACATCTAATATTCCAGCGTAAAATACGTCCACATCTAATGTTGCAGCGTAAAACTTAAAATACGCCCACACCTAATGTTCAAGCGTAAAATCTGAAATACGCCCACATCTAATGTGCCAGCGTAAAATCTTACAAAATGAAAGACTTTGTGTAAAATAAAGACTTTTTACATTTTGTATTTAAAACTTAGACCAATTTATCTGCGTAAAAGATACCAAATTAGATTTTTACTAACTTGATTTTTTTCTCTTTTCTTTTGGCAGTGGACTTACAAATTCACCCTCTCGCAGAAGTTTTTGGCTCATCAGTTGGCATGGTGGGTTCAAATTATCTGGAGAATCTGTCTTACGTAACATTTTCTCAATCGAACCCAGATTATCCCATAGAGAGGGCACAACTGATAGCTGCTCAAGGGGATAGGATGTTACTATCCATGATAAATGGAGAATTGTTAACTTCACTAAATAAACAACAATTTACAAAACCAGCCTTTTTATTTGGGGATGCAATTGACTGTAAGTCACAGACACACCCCAAGAAGGAGTCTTGGGTGTTCAAATCTGGAGATAAAGCCATGTATCTCCCTGATATGGACAGAGATTACCCTTTGTCAGCATTCTTCCATGCCACCCACCCTCGACAAATGCTGTGGAATCTAACTTCCAGCAGTCACGAAAGGCCGGGTAGAATCGTATTCAAGAGGGATCATACCAATGATATGGGGTATTTCGCTAGCGTTCCCAATGGTGGTGTCACTTCTTTCTCTGGCCTCATGCCAGGATTTACCCCAAGTAAAGATTCGGGTTTAATGCAACCAGTGCAGACCCAGATGTTTGTCAACAGGTTCATTAGGAATGGGGTATTATATCCCCAAACAAACCCCAGGCTACCGGGATGGTTGACTCCTTTCAACCAGAACTGGATCCAGATTAGCACTTGGATGATGAGGAACTTCGAGACAGAGCTGAAAGATATAGGCCTGTATGAAGCAGTAGCTTCCACTAGTCAGGGTATACCCTCGAACGGTAACCTGTTCATGGCCCTGATGGAGACATACATAAGTTCGACTGGAACTTTTGCAACCCCGAAAGGCGAAATGGGTCTTGCACTCCATGAGATACAATTCATTTCAAAACTGCCCATGGGAGAAGCTTCGTATGAATAATACGTTCCCTCCAACCGGGAACTTGCTGAAATTAGAGAGACAAACCCTCAGTTGATTGAGGTATATAAAGAATTAATGTGCCACTACATGATTTGAACTACTATGCAGGAAAGTACATCTCATCTAGCATACACTAATAATTGGACCACGTATCTCTTCTTCCATAAGGATAAAATATCCAAGGATGACAAAGAAAGATTCCATGAAAATAAAGCTCCAGCTATCAATACAGATTTAACCATTCCTGCTAACAAAATTCGGGACATGATGACTGTCTATAAATTTCCGAATAAATATCTGTCCACCAAGACTGGAGAGTTCCCTGCTGGAACTGAAGCCTTGAGCTTCCTTAGATACGGCAGCCAAAAGATCTCTAGGAAAGCCTTGCTAGCAGGCTTCCTTTCTTTATGGTTGAGAAGATGGGTCATACCGAAAACTGGTACGGTTGATAGAATCTACCGTAGCGTACTATGGCCCGTAGTATGCTTGGTTTTTAAAGTCAGAATTAACCTGCTATCAACGATGGTGTGCCGAGTAAATGCAGGTTTGAGGACTTTCGGTGAGGAGTTAATTAACAATGCTCCACATCGGAATGCATTCCCCAGGGTAGAAATGCCATATACTTATTTGATGGGCTGGTTATTGCACCACAACTGCAATCTGTTGCCACCAGGCCCAGGCGATGAAGCGGAGGTCTTCCTCCAAAAATTCAGCAAGGCTATATGGACTGCCACGACGGTGGCAGATACCCGGGCAGTTTTGAACTATTCTTATGGTTGGAAATTCTTCTGTACTCGACCACAAGTTCCAGCCGACTGTTTCGACGTCCAGTTTGAAGATGAAATTGAAGGAAGAGCTATATTGCCACCAGCAGTCTTCCAATGGCTACAGTGCATCAGGCCCTCTCACTTGATGTACAGAAATAAAGATAATTGTACGTTCGAACCATATCTACCCAGTAGGTTCGCTCGTCAATTTGGGTATGACCAACTTCATGTTGGTAATCCCTGTACCATTTGCCGTCACTACAGAAAATTGCTTGATGGTGCCAGGGGTAGGAGATATTTCAGTACTGCCCGTACGGAAGCCAGATTTAGAGTCTCAACCGCCACCAGCACTACAGAGCTACGTATTCTTCACTCATACGCTCACTTTTACTCTTCTATCCGTTCCTTTGCCCATGGCTATAATATGAGAGGTAGCCTGAGATGGCCTAAGGAAGGCAATGTTGAAGAACTAGTCAGGGTACCAACAGATATCTCTGACGATGCTGTTGTTCCAGATCCATATCTGGAAGTTATTGCTATAGGAATTGGAGAAGAGGCTGCAGAACCTATTATCATTGGGAAATCCCGCAAGCGGAAGCAGAGTACAGCTACTACTCTTCCAGTGAAGACTCCCGAAAAGAAAAAAAAGGTTACTGTCAAAATGCCTTCCAAACTAAGAACTGCCACTCCAGAGGATGACATTTCTGTCGAAGAGCCGCCACATGTCGCATCCTCTTCAACTCATTTTGAAGAAGGATCCTCAGCCTCCCAAGCAGCCACATCAACCAAAGCTGTAGGGATTTTATCGACAGGACGCCTTAGTACTTTACTTCATTTAACCTTGCCACAAAAGGCACAAATAGTTAAAGGCGTCGCTTCACAATCTATCCCATTGGATGAACCAGCTCTCGATTTTGATGATGAAGATTGGGATGGGGATTATGACACATATTTGGCACGTTCTACACATACTCCAGGTATATATACAAAATCTATACAAGATTATACATTATGATTTTGTATTTTAATTTGTTTTGTTCATTTTACAGGTGTTATTATTGCACCAAAACCTATGGCTCCTCCTTCTCCTCAGGAAAATATTTATAAGGAGAACCCGGAGTCTGAGGAAGTGGATTCTTCTTCAGATGGAGTAGAGGAAATTCAACCAAAAGAGGAACTACGACAAGAGCTTGAAACAGAGGTTCAACCAGGATTATCTTCTCATATTGACAACAGAGAAGAAGAACAAACTGCAGAAAAATCAACTGCAGATCAAGAAACAGCTGATAAAGAAGGAACTGATCTCAATAAAGAGATTGAAGTGTTTCAAGAGTCTGAACAGCCAAAAGTCCAAGAAGGTGATGAAGGCATAGTCAAGTCATCCACTGAAACTGGAAATGTCATGATAGCATCATCTGCTATCATTACTAATCCAACAGAAGTTCATGAGGAGACAATACCTGAACCTGAATTAGCTGCTCCAACTATCACTCCATCCACCACAATTACCGCCACCAGAACTCCAGAAACGGCTGGAGTGACAAGTGCCGAAGATGTGATCTCTGAAGCTCCCAGGGATCAATTGGATATGGTAGTGACGACAACATCATCTTTATCCCAGCCTGCTGCCGAAGCAACCACATCTGTCCCTAGTATTCGAAAAAAAGATTTGGTAGAGATTGCTGCAACTCCGAGTTCCAATGCAGAAATAAATCTCTTAGTTGAGATTCATACCGAAGCTTTTTACAAGACACTGGCAGCTTTGATTGACATGGTCTTGAATAGGGGCCTGAGTTATGAAAGCTTGAAAGGTGCGATTGTTTCTACTATCAGGAACGTCGCCATGTTTAATGATGTTGAGAGAGCAACTGCATTAGAAAAAGTGGTAGAAGAACTTGAGCAACCTATTAAAGAATATCTGAGATTGACAAGTAAAACTACTGAAAGTCTCATTCAAGCTGAGTATGACGCTTTATCAGCTGAATACACTGCTCGAGAGACTACTTTCAATGACTCTCTCAGAGAACATAGCAGCAAAGTCACCAAAGAGAAAGCTTTCTTAACTGACGCAAAGCCTCAGTTGGAGCATTATAGAGAAGTCTATGACCCTTTAAATACGAAAATTCAGGAACAAAATGATAAAATTCGTGAAGTGGAGGCTGAATTAGCTCGTCTGGAAGCTGAGAAGGAGCAATTAATAGCAGCTCGTGACCAAAATTTGACATAGAGCTCAATTTTGGAGGAACAAGTTTTTGTAGCTGAATCCACTATCAAGCATCTTGATGATGCCAGAGATAATCTGATAGCTACTTTCGCTAAGTTTTCTCCTATTTGCACTCCAGAGGCTAGAAGAAAGATAGCTACTGAAAATGTAATGGGCTCTCGTGAGAAACGCTTAGCAGAGCTCCAAAAATTGCTGAAAGATATATCTGCTCCACCTTAGGCAAATATGGAGCTTTTGTAACCATTTATGTTATTCAAGAAATGAATAAAATATTTGTTTTGTGATCCTATCATTTATTTTGAATATAAACAATAGGTATGAGATAGAAAACACTTATCAGAGGTAATATGGACATGATAAGTCTTCGAGACTCAATAAATTGTATCTATCCAGAGGTAATATGGACATGATAGATAATAAAATCTCGTTTTCTGTTTAGAGTATACAATACTATCAGAGGTAATATGGACATGACAGATTGTAACGACTCAAAGAAAAAATAGATTAATATCTATTCAGAGGCCAAATGGATATGATAGATAGGAAAAATAAGCAGACTTAATATTTATTCAGAGGTCAAATGGACATGATAGATAATAAATCCAACTGGTAAGATAAAAGATTAAAATTTCTCTCCAAACTTAACCAAACATTGGTAGCTGGGGAATAAGAAAGAAATTCAAACATAATATTTCTTCAGAAATTTGCCAATGATAGGCATCATAAGCAAATCTCCATTAGGTTTAGACAACCTATAGGCACCATTAGAGAAAACTGTCTCGATGACATAAGGGCCTTCCCATTTTGCTTAGAATTTCCCTTTACTCTTATGAGTCATCACCATCGGTCTTCGAACAGCTAGTACTAGTTCACCGACTTTGAATACCCTCTCTTTAACTTTACGATTGAAAGTTCGAGATATACGGGCTTGATATAGCTCAATATGCTGTTGTGCTTGAAGACGCCTCTCGTCCAATCCTTCAAGTTCTTGGAGTCGTAAGCGATTATTGTTCTCTGTAGTTAGCTCATTAGCAATGGCTATTCGAAGAGATGGAATCTGAATTTCCATTGGAAGGACAGCCTCACATCCGTAAACCAGTAAAAATGGTGTAAAACCAGTAGGAGTTTGAACTGTTGTTCGATTAGCCCATAAACATTCTCCAAGTTTCTCATTCTAATCACGTTTATTGGAAGAAACAAAATTTTTGAGAAGTTTGATGATTGTCTTATTGAAAGCTTCGGCTAAACAATTAGCAGCTGGATTATAAGCTGTAGATGCCAGGTTTTAGATTCGATTCTTATCACAGAATCGATAAAATGCCTGACTAGCAAATTGTGGTCAATTGTCATGAATTATCGGTCGGGGAATCCCGAATCGATAAATGACATGGTGTTTGATGAAGCTAATCACATTGGATGTCTTTACTTCAACAAGGGGAACTGCTTCTGCCCATTTAAAAAAGTAATCGGTTATAGCCAGTATAAACCGATGTCCCTTGACAAAAGAAGGATTAATCGGACCAATAATGTCCATGCCCCAAGCTTCAAAGGGCCAAGAAGCTGTTGTTTGCCATTAAAATCTTTTGATGGAAATTTTAATACAAACATAACAGTGTTACAATATAGGACTTAGACGTAGTCCTAGGAGTACACTTTTGTTTATCTGGGTCCCTTATGCCGATGGAGCGAGTGGTAATGCGTTGACTCCGTTGACGATCTGACGACGGTTCTCAGTTCTCTGAAGATCTGGGTTGCTCTGGGTGCTGGAGCTTGCGGAGAGAAAGAAGACGTTGAGTGTCGGTATCTGCCTCGGTGGTTGTGCGACGTCTCTGTCGGTATATGTATGTTCGTCTCTATGTGTGTGTAAGAAGGAAATGATCCCTCTATTTATAGTCTGCAGGCTGCTGCTCATGCACGCACATGTAGGATACGCCTGGATGCGGGGACGCCACATAGTGATTGCTGATGGAAGCATATGGACAATGTGCCCTGATTGAGGAGTTGAATTCTTCATGCTGTTGTTGTGGGCTGGCACGTAACAAGAGAAGAATCTTTCTGTTGCTGAGATCTTGGGTGAATCGAGTCAAAGAATACGTGTCATCGGACCATGGCTCAGAGATCTCAAATTTGATAGAGAATGATCTGGTAGGATACGCCTGGGATAGGGCGCATGAGGAGACTTTGGCTCGTAACCTTTGGGAGTCACGAACAATTTGGGGCGCATGGCTTTTGAGGCGCATGCGAGGCTTCAGTAGTGACTTTACTTCTGTCGTTAGGGATCAAAAAAAAGTCTGAGGCGCATGGCTTTTGAGGTACATACAGAACTTTGGGCGCAAGGCTGCGAAGGCGCATGCGAGATGGTTGGGCGGCCACGTGGCTTGTAACCGCCGGAGGAAAGTAATGATGATGCTGACGTCGGCGACGCTTTATTTTCTGAAAAAGCTGTCAACTGCAGTCTTCGGGGGACGTGCTGCCAACTCTGTCAGACTTCAACATTTAATGTTCTTTGACAGGTGATAGGTTATTGAGTGGGCACATCAATCGGCATTCCACTGGGCGCATGGGACCGCATGGGGGTGCATGCTTGTGAAGCGCTCTGTGCTGAGGGGCGCGTTTGTGTGATGCGCGGTCGGTCTGGCACATCTGCTCCATTTGACACGTCTTTTGGTGCGACTGTTACGTTCTTCGAGTGCTTTAAATAGCCGTTTTTGACTTGGCTAAATTCGAAGCGTCAGGTTCATCCATTTAATGCAAATTCATTGCACGGAATTCGGAGAGCCATCCACTTGGCGTATGGGTTTGATTTACCCGGCCTATAAATAGTGGCATAGAGAGAGTTTGCTTCTCGTTCTCTCACGTCCTCCCGAAGTGAACTTGTTAACTCGAGTGCATTCTGTTGATGAGATGCTCCCGAGGGTGAAGATGCGATGCATTGTCTTCATTGATGCACTTGAAGGTGACTGTTACATCCAAAAGTCGAAGTCGAGGGCTTCTGAGGCAGGCGGAAGGTGCCTGTTGCATCCAAAGATCGGGATGCTCGAGCCTCGTCTCCGTTATGTGGAAAGAGCCACAGATCGGAATTGCGGTGCTGCGGCTTTGGGGGCTCTTTCTTCTGTCAGAGTGGGTGTTGCCCATTCTGGTTGTGTTGAAAGCTACTCCTTTAGCCGTGGTTTCGATTGCGATCTTCCTTGGTCTTTGGAGGCTCTTTTGAAGCCTCTCCTGGCCACAGGTTGACTTGCGGTGCTCTTCTCTTCCTCGGTTTGGGGAACTCTTTCTCCAGCTAGAGGGTTGATTGCTACCCTCGTTCTGCTCAATAAATGCTTCATTTGTCGAAGCATTTAGACGGCGGTGAGCCTGGCTGGAAGGGTGGCACATAACTGAGCTGCTGAAGGGATGCACATAACTGAGGATGCTGAAGGGATACGCCCGGCTGGGAACGCATGGTGGGATGCGCCTGACTGAGAGCGAATGGTGAGATGCACCTGTTCGAGAGCGCATGATGATGCTGCGCCTGGCTGTAGACTTAGGGTCTTTTCTTTTTGTAGAAGTTCTCCTTTCTACAGCCCTTTTTAAGACATGTAATAAAAAAATAAAAATCTTCTTTTAATGTCTATATTCTTGTTTTGCTGTGTCAAAGTACTTTGTCTGAACTTCCTGGCGCATGTAGTGTTTGGCGCATAGGATTTCTGATCGTGAAATTCCATGCTTCTACAAGACCCCCTTCAAAGTTTTCAAAACTTTTTTGTCAAGTTTTGGAATACTTTGAATAAGAAGCATGGTGGTTGGGGCACATGTCTGTTCGGGCGCATGGATACTCCGTGCATCAGTGACGGGGCGCATGCTCCTCTCAGTTAAGGTAAATGATAACGCCTCGATAACCAAGAAGATTAATGATGATCTTTTTGGTTTTATCTGCAGTTATCTCTTCACAGAACCCGAAGCGGCGGCTGACGTCACACTTCATCGGTTCACGCATGCGACTGAGCCTACAAATAGGCGTGAGACGAAGAGAGAGAGAGAGAGTTCTAGCCTGATTCCTCTCTTTGCTTTTGTCTTTTAGAGTTCTTCTTCGAAAAAACCTAACTTTCTCCTTTCAAGAAATGGCTCCCAAAACCCCTCGCGGCGGTACTGGCAAGGGACTAGGCAAAGGGAAAGAACCTGTAGAGGCTACTGCGGCTGATGTTCTCCGTCCGCCTATTGACGTTCGACCACCGGTAGTTGGTGAGTTTCATCATCCCGTTCCTGTATCATACATACGCCGACGCGCATGGACCTTGAGTCCCGATGATGCGCCGAGGCTCCATTGCTGACGCACATGGGTTTAAGCCCTGAAGATGTGCCGAAGCTCT
The DNA here is from genome assembly GCA_029216955.1 of Iris pallida. Classification (NCBI taxonomy): domain Eukaryota; kingdom Viridiplantae; phylum Streptophyta; class Magnoliopsida; order Asparagales; family Iridaceae; genus Iris; species Iris pallida. Next base: position 26,682,410 of record JANAVB010044419.1, read on the forward strand.
ACTGCTGACGTACATGGGTTTAAGCCCTGTAGATGCGCCGAAGCTTCGCTGCTGACGCACATGGATTTAAGCCCAGATGATGCACCGAAGCTCCACTGCTGACGCGCATGGGTTTAAGCCCAGATGATGCGCCGAAGCTCCTTTTTAGATGTGCGTAAGCCTGATGCGCTTTTGATGAGAACGAGGCTCAGATTCTTTTGTTGTTTGTAACATCCCTGAATCTTTGCCTTCTTTGTTGAACATCAGTGTCGATGACTGTCCCACTCTTGATTGAAGTGCTTCTGGATGCTGTCCTCTGCCAGATGGGAGTAGATTACGATGAGAAGGTGATAAATCCTGCTCGAGCTGCTATTATGCTGGATCAGCCTCCCGAAAGAATGACTCAAATCTGGGAACAATCGCATGGGTTCCTCAAACGGATGATGGAGCGTGGCGTTTTAAAATCTGCCACTTCTGATAAAGTGACTTTTCTGAAGCCCGAGTTTCTGTTTGGAGACCGTCTTACTTCTATTGAAGCAAAGGTGTTGAAGGTCAAGGAAGATTGGTTCTTTACAGCAAGAGGAGTGCATATGACTGTTAAGCAACTTGAACGTCAATGGCCTTTGACGGCCTTCTGTCGTCTTGCTTCCAAGAGAAGGATGTCTTGGGAATTAACCCTATCCCAGGGGGGAGCGGTGGCAGGTATCCTCAAGATCGACTCTACCTCCGATCAAAGGGATACTTTGGCCGCCGTGCGGTCTGGACCATCTTTCACCTGGCGGACTCTGCGTCCTGGGAGCATTTACAGTGATGTTCCCATCAATACATTTGCTTTCGGCGCTTCGACTTTTGCCAATCGTATGCTGTTGATAGAGCGATCGTACCCGAAAGATGAATTTTGGGTAGAGGTTGGTGTCATTATGTTGCCAAATGGGACAAGCTAACACTCTGGATGCTGTCACGATTTCAAACTGAACTCCAAGAGATGGGGCTGACTGCCGCAATCCGTGCTACTCAGGCAGGTGTTGACATCAACCGACATATGTTCCTCGCGCTCCTGGAGATGTTTAACACGCAGACTGGGACTTTCTTTACCCAGGTGGGGGAGCTGGGACTCGCATTTCATGAAATGTACGAAGTGTCAAGGCTCCCTTGGGGGTCAGAACCTTATGAGGAATACTTCCCGACCAACGAGAAGTTCCAAGTCCTGGGGGACAAAGCTGAAGAGATGATGGCCGTCTTCAAGGAAGTGGCGAGTCATCATTACTATATGCAGAAGAGGGATAAGAGTGGGTCGCAACCTCATGTGACCGCCTGGAGGGATTACGTCTTCAAGCAAGACAAGGAGGATCCCTCTCAATTTACCACTCCGCAAGCACTTTTTCGTAGCGAAGTGCTCTCCGAAATGAGCAGGTTAGGTGAGAAGAATCCCCGGGAAAACGAGGATCGGGAGTCGGATGAATGCTCCTATAGCTGTTTCTGGCACCTTACTCATCGGATGTCGTCGAAAGCAGTGTTAGCTGCATATCCGATAGTTTGGCTTCGGGATTACGTCTTCTCGGGCGGTTCAGGCTCCGTAGAGAGGGTGACCCGGAACTTAATCCTGCCAGCAGTGAAGTTGGTTTTCTGTCGGCGCCTGGCTCTACTCCCGCGATGGTGTGTAACCTGCTGCGAGGTTTACGGGAGTTTGCGAGAAACGTGGTTCATGATCGTGGTAGGAATGACAACTTCCCACGTACCGAACTGCCATTTCACTATCTGACGGGGTGGTTAATTTTATACCATCCAAATGTAATGAGTCCGGGCTTGGAAGAAGATCATAGGGCCGGAGATGCATTCCTTCGTCGTTTCCACCAGAGGAGCTGGTTGCATTCTGGCGTTCCTGTTTGCAGGAAGGTTTTATCCCGCCTTTAGGGGTGGGAGATCACCAAAGTAGGTCCTATCTTTTTGGGTTTTGAGGCCGGTGAAGACTTAATGGATTCGGGTGAAGATGCCACCACTCTGCCTCTATGGGGATTCCGCTGGTTGCAAAGTATCCGGCCGTCTCATCTGGTGTACCGGAACAGGAACCAGTGTTACTTGGAACCGTTTTTACTGAGCCATTTTGTACGGCAATTTGGTTATGCTTAGTTGATGTTGGATAATCCCAGTATCAACCTGGGGTATACTGGAAGCTTGCTGGATGGTGTGCGAGCTTGGCATTACTACAATATCGGATGTACCGGAGTTCGCTTTACACTGCCCGTCCAGAATCCGCGACCGCCGATTCTTTTCTCAGCCGCCAAATTTTACTGTGTTATGGCTGCCATGCCTCCCGGATATGATAGGGAGACCAGTCTTATTGTAGGCACCCCGTTAGCGGTGACTGGGAATATATTGGCGAGGGCTCGATTGTACCGTCCGCCAGAGGTGGGTCATCGAGGTGTCCCTGCCGCATCCCCAGGGGGTCAGACAGAACCCTCGATTGATAAACCGAAAAGACGTACGGATACAGAGGCTGGCTCTTCTGCGTCAAAGAGGCAGAAGAAGGCATCGTCACCGACTATGTCGTCGGACTTGACACCTACGGAGGTAAGGGTGTCCCCTATAGTCCAATTCAGGATCCACATTTCGTGTGACTTATGCATTCTTTTTGTAGGAGCCGCTCAAAAGGAGACCTCGTACTCCAAAGTCTGGTGGTAGCAGGCCAAAGGCAATGGCGGGCTCATCTGAAGAGCGCATTCCGCCGATTATGATGTCTCCCATGGAGGAGAATCCAGATGATGTCGTTGTTGTGGAGACTCTGGCATCTCTAGATTATGTTAGGAAGGAGGCTGAGGATGTAGCAGCTTCCGGGATAGTGCAAGCCGCCATGGGGGCCTTGGACGTTGAGGGTCCTGCGGACATGGGGTTTCCTGATGATGAAGTGGGGTGGTGTTCGTCGTCTTCTGATGACGTTCCTCCAGAGTTGCATGAGTCTGTTGCGGGGGCAACAGATGTGATTGGAACAGTGGAGAGGGTTGATTTCCCTCTTTGTCATGATGAGGGGAGGTCGACTGTAGCGTTGCCGAGCTCTACCCCAGACTCAGCAGTGGAAGCCGAGGTGGCTGTCGACCGGAAGGTGGTGACAGATCCTGTCCCTGTAGAGGGATTTGATGGTGACAATGAGACTCGTCTGCCGGTCCTAACTTCAAGGGGGTCGAGTCAGGAGACAAGTGTTGATCTCACTGCTCTGCCAGAGGGAGAATGTCCCGTACTGCCTGCTGATAGTGCGTTGGGGACTGATGAGGTAGCCGCTGACGTCGGTGGTTCCTCCGAGCTTGAGAAGGGTAAGGGTTTGGTGGAATCCTCTGTTGCTCCTTCTACTTGGGGTACTATATCGACGCCTCTCTCGGCTCCTTCTGCTTGTAACCTCCGTAAATTGAATTCTTGGATATTTTCGAAAATTGGTATTTTTATTTTATTTCGTATTTTTCAAAACTTCGAATTTTCTCTGAATCTCGAAGAACGTGCAATTTCTAAAATTTTGGGAAACAATTTGACCGTGATTGCTATCGGTCTTTGTTGGCTTCGGCTTACTATTTTTTTAAGCGATTTTGTCCTATTGCGATTTCCCTGTTATTTTCTCGAATCAATGAGTTTTAATTATTTTTTTATATGGAAAACGTTATTGAATTTTGGAATCTCAAAATATAATTATTTACTAAATAAATAATTTCTAAATACTTTTAAATAATTAAGTTAATATATTAGTATTTTATTAATTAGAAAAATCTCGGCTAAATTGTAATTAGCCATTATTAATTAGTAGTAACTGGCAATTAATTATTAATTATAGCTAATTTTATTTGGTACTAATTATTAGCAGTTAGTAGTTAGTTGGGTTAGCAGTTAGTCTTTTTCACTATTTTTCCTAATTTCTATTACATATACATTTTTAGGGTGTTTCCCCATTTTTCCTATAAATATCACATTTCCCAAAACCCTAAAATTGCTACACACATCCCTAGGTATTTTCCTAGCAGCCACCCATTTTTTTCCCTTTCCCAATCCATCCGACCCCTACAGCAGCTCCGGCCACCTTCAGCCACCTTCAGCCGCCACCCCCCTGCGTCTCCGGCTGTCGCCGGAGATCCACGCCACTAGCGCCCTGCCCGATCCAACACCACCACCATTGTCCACCGGCCCTCACCAGAACACTACCACCACCACCCTTCTTCCACGCCGTCGAACCACCGCCGCCGCCCCGTCAACGACAACCACTCACCACCATCGCCATCAACCACCGTCCACCACTGCCGTCCCGAACTGCCTCGCCGAACCACCGCCACCACCGTTCACCAAAACCATCAGAACCACCGCCACCAACACCATCAACCACCGCCACCACGGATAGACATCACCGACCACCACCACCGATAACCACCTCCGGCCGCCCATTCCAGAAAACCACCGCCATAAAACCCCTTTTCCCAAATCCAAACCATAGAGAGAGAGGGAGAGAGTTTGGACCTGACCGATCGCTGCCCTGGCCGAGCCCTCGCCGCCGGCGAGACGGACCCCTCCGTGCAACGCCGCCTGGCCCGGCGCTCCGCCGGCGACCACCTCCTTGCGCGCGGCCTCCGCCATCCTGGCCGCGTCCCCCCTTCACCGCCCTGGCGCCCTGCCTCCTGCCTCCGTTGGCATTGCTCCGTCGGCGCCATTGCTCCGCCGGTTGGTCCGCTGGGAAAACCCTTCATGAGCCCTCTCCCCTTCTTTTGGTTGGTTCTGTTGTTTGGGAGGGGACAGAGCCCCCCCTTTTCGTTTATGTATTAATATTAGTTTAGTTTTAATATTAGTTTATTATTGTATTAGTTATTAATTTAAATGATATTAGTTATTATATTAGTTAATTAATTATATTAGTTTATTAATAATATTAGTTTATAATATATTAGTTTATTATATATAATTGGATTTATAATATGTATTGGTTTATATATAATATATATTAGTAAAATAAAATGTATAATTGTTTAATAAATGTATATTAGTATAATACATATAAATTTGTTTATATAATGTATATTAGTTTAATAAATGTATGTTAGTTTATACATAGTATATAATGATGGTATTATTATTATTATTATTATTTTTATTGGTATTATTATATTACATAATCACTTACTTAGTAAATATATAAAAATATATAATTATATTTTAAATCAGTATTGGTTTATTGAGTTTTGGTCTAAATTTATATTTGATAAAATAGGAATATTGGTACAGAATGATTTTCTGAGTTTTAAAATGTTACTTAAAATATGTTAATTAATGCAGATATAGTTTTTAAGGATTTCCAAATATTTATTTTATTATTTATTATATTTTTTTGAAATCATAAATCGTGATTAGGATAGTCATTTTCTATTCTTGATTTGATTAGTGTTCCAAACCCTGATTTTAGACTTTTATATACCAAACTAGGCTTTTTGGACTACTCTGGACTCATTGGGACTGCCCGTGTCGTCGTCTGGGACCCTCTGTAGAGCATAGCAGTGTACCTACCTCGTGTCGACACGTTCGTGTCGCGCACGTCGACTCCAACCATTTGAGGCGAGTACATTCTCTGATCTTTTCATACTTACCTGGATTATTTTCTTGCTCTAGATTACTCTACTTGATGCTGACACGTATCTTCACAGATTAGTACTATATGGATCCTTTCCTGAGATGTTATCCCTCTACGGGTGCATCGGGTATTTCATGTTCATGTACTTTATCATGTGCATCAGGTACTCCTTGTACTCGTACTAGTTCATGTTTTTACATGTTCTCATGTGCTTCATGTGCTTTCATGTATTTTATCATGTGCCTCATGTACTACTCATTACATGAGTTCACGTATCTTAGCTATATTCATGTGCTTATAACATAACTTGAACGGATCCTTGTGTATTGATTGGGGCAGGGTGAGTAGAATTGGTTATGTGATCACTATCTCCAGCAGCTGTATTTATGTGCCTCCTTATTTGTATTCATGTGCCCCCAAGCCGTTTACATAACCATTATGCTCTAAATCACGTAGCCACTTACAGTCTCTACTATCATGTATTTACTTTCAGTTACAAAATATCTCATGTTTACTCGTATTTCCTATTCAGCACTTCCTGTATTTTACTCTATTGCATGATTTATACTCCTAACCTGCTATGAACTGTTTTAGAGATATGTGCTCGTTCCCGTCCTGACTGGACCTGTTGAAAATTTTACAGATAGCTTGGAGGTTGCCTGCTAGCCTAGAGGAGACACATTAGAGGTTGTTTAGTTAGCTATTTTCGGTTGTCTGAAGTTGTATTTATTTTATGGATTACTGTATTTGAGTTTTGAGATGTATTCTGAGTTCGTATCTTAGACACATAGACTTCTACCTGTTGTATCTCTTTTTGAATTTTATGTTTTATCTATCTTCGTTTATGCTCTACCTTAGATGTGATTGAGTTTACATTCTACTATGTCACCCCCATTCGGGGAGTATAAACTGTTTAGTCTTATACTGTTAGATGCATTGAGACCTAGGACTGCGTTCTACCACCGAAACTGCAGCGTAGGCTGTACGTACCCACGTCTCGCGCCCTAACTCTAGGGTACGGGTCGTGACACGTATTTAGTGGTGGCCCATGCAGGTCGAGTTTTTGTAGTGGTATTCGAACTAGAGTACCACTACAGCCTGCAGTAGGATTATGATATATTTTGAAGGTACTCAATCACAGTTAGGATCCCTTGAGAGATTCCTGGGACGACCCTTGAGAATCTTATTTTAACTTCGATTTGAAACTCTTTTTTCTTGATTTGATTTATCTTTATTTTCTGTTGTTGAAATTGATTTTGATGGATTATTGTTGAATTTGAGTTTGTATTTATTGATTTCGAGGAAGATTGTTGAATTTTGAATCTTGATGTTAGCTGTAGCATCCGAGTTTGTATTTATATGAATTGAAGGATTTTTGTTCATTTTTGAATCTTGATGTTCGTTGGTAATTTGATTTTTGGGTATTCATTGTTGATTTAATTTAATTTTTGTCAAGATAAAATTATATGGGCTAGGTCATCTAAGTTTTGGAATCTAGTCTTCTATAGTCATATTAGCCAGCATGGTGAGGACATATAGTCAGATTTTGGATGTATTTCTCGGGTGTGGGAATTTAAGGTTTTAGCAGCCAAGCTAGCGGCATCGCAAAAATTTTAAATACCATGATTCTAGAGGTATGTGCCTTAGTTGAGGACTCCGTGATTATCGTAGCCTTGCTTACTAGTATGACGAGGATTTAGAGCACCATGATTTTGGATAGACGCATATGATTATCAGATTGTACCTTAAAACCTTTGAACATGTTTTCTCTACTTTTGTTCAGTCTTTCAGAAAAAGGAATTATTGGTTGTTTTTGTTTTGCTTCTCATTATTTAACTTAGGAGTAGGAGCAGGAGTAGGAGTAGCTTTAGCTGTTATTATAACCCTTTGTACAACTTTTGCTATGAAATTCTTCATAATACAATGAATCAATGATTTTTGCTAGGCCTTATTTTGGATTTGATATTATAGTTCTGGTTTCAAAATGGGATCCTCTTTTAAAACAGATAAGCAGAACAGATTCTATTATCATTCTTTTCCTGCCAATATTTTATTACCATCATTCCTTGTCTTATATAACTGTCCTGATTACATCAATTTTCTGTCTCGTATCTAATTCTGTCAGCTATGCCTTGAAACCCTTGAATCTTTATATCGTTTTATCCGAGAAATGTTGAGGAAGTGACGTGAATCATCTAGGTCAAAAATGACGTAATTGGTTATCATATGATGATTTTGTAGGGATCAAAATGTTGGATGTCAATTATAAAAAGTTTGATATAAAGATGTGGTAAAGGTTTAAAAAAGAGATCGAGGGATAAATGTTATCAATTTAGAAACAATCACAGAAATTTGGTTATGAATAATTCAGGGATGTATTTCAAAACTAATGAAGATATTCAAGGTCAACCTAGTTTTGAGAACTTAGAAAATCTTGGTTATTGATTCTGGGGAACTTTTACTCTGAGGCTATAAAAAAAATTTAGGAAAAAGAGAAATTTGGTATTCAATGATTATGCAAAATTGAACTAGATATTGTAAGAGGATGACTAGAGACAGAGAGAACACAATAATTTTAAGCTATAGGAATTATTTTTGATGATTGGGAAAATTATAGAATTCAAAAAGGATAATACTGAAGGTGAACGTTGAAGAAATACGAAGGTTGATTTATAATTTTTTTTTTGTATGACATGGTGTTATTAGAGTTGAGTAAATACGAGACTTGATTTAAACAAGTCCAAGGAATTCATAAACTGGATTTAGAGGTTTCGGATCTAATTTAGAACGAGGTGAAAGAAATTGAAAATTTGATTAAATGAATACGTGATGATTCCTAAATAAGTGGGGGTATGTTTCATGGGAAATGTCTTAAAAGTTTGGAATTTTTGTCTATGGTGATCATGGTAAAGGTTAGATGACTGAAGGTTATAAAATTTCGATGATAGTTATATAACGGTTGATTTTCATATTGGGACTTGTGAGATAAAAAGATGATTTGGTAAATGATAAACTTGATGGTATTAGAGGGAGATGATTAACTTGACTTCTTATGAAATTTTTCCTTGTTCCCTAAAATGTTACAATATCATTGAATCCTAGCTTCCTTAATCACGACCAAATCGACTTTGATCATCTTTCTTATCATATTGATATCTTGGGTTGTACTCAATTGAACTAAAATTTGATTGTGACCTGAATCTCCATCCTTGTATTCTTGTGCTCAGACTTCGGTGACATTGTCCTCCATATTGCCCAAATCTTGGTTTCTAAAATTGATCAACTTAGATTGTGCCGCGACTAAAATTTCTTAATATTATTGTGGTTGGATTGCAATGCTATTAACATTCGTTCCTTAATCTTTTGATTTTGATTTTTCTTGAGTAGTACCCTTTATCGTATCAATAGTCTTGACCCTTGACCGTACTCAATTTATTTGAATTCCACCGTGACTTGGATCTCTATCATATGTTGCTCGTGCTCAAAATCTCGATTTCAAATTTTTCGAACCTAAATTCAAATATTGATTAGCCTATTCTTCATCGTGTCAATATTTTAATTTTGATCGTAATCGAACTTCGATACCAATATCACTTGTGCCTAAACTCTGATTTATTCTTGAAACAACTAAGTTCTGTTCCAATTTCGATTTTTATCTTGTTTGGATTTTGCACTTGTGCCTAAAATGTTTTCTGACCATGATTTGATTTCCTAATATCATCTAAAATTCTCATGATTGTTCGAGCCTGAATGACCTGGCATGACTAGACGACTATGAAATCCATGGTCGTGATTCTTAAGATCATGACTATCGTACCAATTTTGCCTCTAAATCGTGCTTGAAAATTTTTGTCCTTGATCACGACTACCGATTGACTATGAACTTGTCATGAATTGAGTGATCATATCGAAAATAAATTTTTTCATTGTGCCTAAAATCTTGATCTTCGATCACGACTGTATGTGAACTTAGTCGCGTCCGAACTTGATTTTGATCGTGCTTGTGTGACTCTAACTCCGACCTTATCAAGCCTAGATTATGTTGGTCGTACTATACTCAGATTTGACCCTACCTTATCATAACCAAAATAACAATTTGTTATATTAGTCGCGACTCGAGTCATGCCTAAGATACTTAATCTTCGTTCTAAATCGTGCCTAGTTGATTCGACCATACCATGATTCTATCGTGCCAAATCAATAGTGGTGCCTAAACAATTTCGAGTTGATCATCTTGCTCGTGCCAACTCGTCGTTCTTGATCGTGTCGGCCATACTGCCTAAAATTTCTATCATGTTTTAACCCCCTTGCCAAGCTTTAATTTCGAGAACAAAATTTTTTTAAGGAGGGTAGATTTGTAACCTCCGTAAATTGAATTCTTGGATATTTTCAAAAATTGGTATTTTTATTTTATTTCGTATTTTTCAAAACTTTGAATTTTCTCTGAATCTCGAAGAACGTGCAATTTCTAAAATTTTGGGAAACAATTTGACCGTGATTGCTATCGGTCTTTGTTGGCTTCGGCTTACTATTTTTTAAGCGATTTTGTCCTATTACGATTTCCCTGTTATTTTCTCGAATCAATGAGTTTTAATTATTTTTTATATGGAAAACGTTATTGAATTTTGGAATCTCAAAATATAATTATTTACTAAATAAATAATTTCTAAATACTTTTAAATAATTAAGTGAATATATTAGTATTTTATTAATTAGAAAAATCTCGGCTAAATTGTAATTAGCCATTGTTAATTAGTAGTAACTGGCAATTAATTATTAATTATAGCTAATTTTATTTGGTACTAATTATTAGCAGTTAGTAGTTAGTTGGGTTAGCAGTTAGTCTTTTTTACTATTTTTCCTAATTTCTATTACATATACATTTTTAGGGTGTTTCCCCATTTTTCCTATAAATATCACATTTCCCAAAACCCTAAAATTGCTACACACATCCCTAGGTATTTTCCTAGCAGCCACCCATTTCTTTTCCTTTCCCAATCCATCCGACCCCTACAGCAGCTCCGGCCACCTTTAGCCACCTTCAGCCGCCACCCCCTGCGTCTCCGGCTGTCGCCGGAGATCCACGCCACCAGCGCCCTGCCCGATCCAACACCACCACCATTGTCCACCGGCCCTCACCAGAACACTACTACCACCATCCTTCCTCCACGCCGTCGAACCACCGCCGCCGCCCCGTCAACGACAACCACTCACCACCATCGCCATCAACCACCGTCCACCACTGCCGTCCCGAACTGCCTCGCCGAACCACCGCCACCACCGTTCACCAACACCATCAGAACCACCGCCACCAACACCATCAACCACCGCCACCACGAATGGACATCACCGACCACCACCACCGATAACCACCTCCGGCCGCCCATTCCAGAAAACCACCGCCATAAAACCCCTTTTCCCAAGTCCAAACCATAGAGAGAGAGGGGGGAGAGAGTTTGGACCTGACCGATCGCCGCCCTGGCCGAGCCCTCGCCGCCGGCGAGACGGACCCCTCCGTGCGACGTCGCCTGGCCCGGCGCTCCGCTGACGACCACCTCCTTGCGCGCGACCTCCGCCATCCTGGCCGCGTCCCCACTTCACCACCCTGGAGGCCTGCCCCCTGCCTCCGCCGGCGTTGCTCCGCCGGCGCCATTGCTCCGCCGGTTGGTCCGCCCGGAAAACCCTTCGTGAGCCCTCTCCCCTTCTTTTGGTTGGTTATGTTGTTTGGGAGGGGACAGAGCCCCCCTTTTCGTTTATGTATTAATATTAGTTTATTATTAATATTAGTTTAGTTTTAATATAAGTTTATTATTGTATTAGTTATTAATTTAAATGATATTAGTTATTATATTAGTTAATTAATTATATTAGTTTATTAATAATATTAGTTTATAATATATTAGTTTATTATATATAATTGGATTTATAATATGTATTGGTTTGTATATAATATATATTAGTAAAATAAAATATATAATTGTTTAATAAATGTATATTAGTATAATACATGTACATTTGTTTATATAATGTATATTAGTTTAATAAATGCATGTTAGTTTATACATAGTATATAATGATGGTATTATTATTATTATCATTATTTTTATTGGTATTATTATATTACATAATCACTTACTTAGTAAATATATAAAAATATATAATTATATTTCTAAATTAGTATTGGTTTATTGAGTTTTGGTCTAAATTCATATTTGATAAAATAGGAATATTGGTACAGAATGATTTTCGCAATTTTAAAATATTACTTAAAATATGTTGATTAATGCAGATATAGTTTTTAAGGATTTCTAAATATTTATTATATTATTTATTATATTTTTCTGAAATCATAAATCGTGATTAGGATAGTCATTTTCTATTCTTGATTTGATTAGTGTACCAAACCCTGATTTTAGACTTTTATATACCAAACTAGGCTTTTTGGACTACTCTGGATTCATTGGGACTGCCCGTGTCGTCGTCTGGGACCCTCTGTAGAGCATAGCAGTGTACCTACCTCGTATCGACACGTTCGTGTCGTGCACGTCGACTCCAACCATTCGAGGCGAGTACATTCTCTGATCTTTTCATACTTACCTGGATTATTTTCTTGCTCTAGATTACTCTACTTGATGCTGACACGTATCTTTATGGATTAGTACTATATGGATCCTTTCCTGAGATGTTATCCCTCTACGGGTGCATCGGGTATTTCATGTTTATGTACTTTATCATGTGCATCAGGTACTCCTTGTACTCGTACTAGTTCATGTTTTTACATGTTCTCATGTGCTTCATGTGCTTTCATGTGCTTATCACGTGCCTCATGTACTACTCATTACATGAGTTCACGTATCTTAGCTGTATTTATGTGCTTATAACATAACTTAAACGGATCCTTGTGTATTGATTGGGGCGGGGTGAGTAGAATTGGTTATGTGATCACTATCCCTAGTAGCTGTATTCATGTGCCTCCTTATTTGTATTCATGTGCCCCCAAGCCGTTTACATAACTATTATGCTCTAAATCACGTAGCCACTTACAGTCTCTACTATCATGTATTTACTTTCAGTTATAAAATATCTCATGTTTACTCGTATTTCCTATTCAGTACTTCCTGTATTTTACTCTATTGCATGATTTATACTCCTAACCTGCTATAAACTGTTTTAGAGATATATGCTCGTTTTCGTCCTGACTGGACCTGTTGAAAATTTTACAGATAGCTTGGAGGTTGTCTGCTAGCCTAGAGGAGACACATTAGAGGTTGTTTAGTTAGCTATTTTCAGTTGTCTGAAGTTGTATTTATTTTATGGATTACTGTATTTGAGTTTTGAGATGTATTCTGAGTTTATATCTTAGACACTTAGACTTCTACCTGTTGTATCTCTTTTTGAATTTTATGTTTTATCTATCTTCCTTTATGCTCTACCTTAGATGTGATTGAGTTTACATTCTGCTATGTCACCCCCATTCGGGGAGTATAAACTGTTTAGTCTTATACTGTTAGATGCATTGAGACCTAGGACTGCGTTCTACCGTCGACACTGCGGCGTAGGCTGGACGTACCCACGTCTCGTGTCCTAACTCTAGGGTGCGGGTCGTGACACTGCTCTTTTGGCTCCTCGGGCTGGTAGTCAGGCCCCCGTCGATGAAGAGCCTGTTGATGCCGAGGTTCCAGCCTCGCAGGTTGAGGCAGGCGGGCCTTCTTCCGGTCTGCTATCTAGAGCAGCTCCTCAGACCCCTGCTATGACGCCGCAGGTGCTGGCGGATGCAGATGTATATGTGAAGTTCATCATCGAGGTGGTGTATAAAATGCTGCAGAGGGGCGTATCGGCAGTGATGGATGCCAATGTGAGCTTTGCGACGGCAAAAACTCTGGCACTGCCTCACATCAACCTGATCCGTCTCCACCAGGGCCATGATCATATGGCCGACATTTTGGAGGCCTCGGTGGCCGAGCTGGTCCAGCAGCTTTCCGAGTTTCAGTGTATCCAGCGGAACGATCTCTCCATCCTGATAGACGCAGAAAAGGAGAAGCTGATCGCTGAAACTGAGTCCTCTTACCAGGCCACCGTGAGTGTCTGGGAACGCGAAGTGGCTGAGACTGAAGCTGTAGTAGAGCGGTTGTCTCAGTCCACACAAGAGAAGCTGGAGTTGCAAGCTGCGTTGGACGCTATTATCGCGGAGGTTGATGCTCAGATTCGCCGTCTTGAGGGCCAGCGGGCCCGACTCCTATTAGATGCCGAGCGTGTCCAGACTGAACATGTAGCATTCAAGAAGAAGGAAGCAGCTTTCACCCACCGGGCTCTTACTCTGGCTCAGCAGCGGCAGCAGCTGGATGAGAAGCACGAGGATGACACTTCTCTTGAGGCCATAGAGGCGATGCGTCAAGAAGCTGAACGCCGGGTCCTGGCGACTGTGGAGACTCGGGCGACAGACTTGAGGCGCCGGATTAAAGAGCTTTCGGCTAACCCCGGGGATGTTTAGGGATTGTAGTCTCTTCTTTTTGTGTTTTTGCAACTCTTGCTGGGGAGGGTGTAATCCTTTACTCTCTTTTTTAGAATAAAGAAATATAAAATATTTTGTGATGTGTTCATTTTTGCTGTCATGAACTTGATAATTTGTGTGGACCTATTATCTCTTGCGCACCTTGGTTTTTAGGTACAGATAATAAGTTCGAGAGAATTGACATGCTTGCTCAGAGGTGATATGGACATGGCAAATATGGGATTCAAATGATGGAATCTTCCTACTCAGAGGTGTTATGGACGTGGTAGGAATGACTCTGGGGGATACGCGGAACTACTCAGAGGTAATGTGGACGTGGAAGTTCTGCGATCAATGTACGACAATGCAGGGGTTGTCTGTACGAAATGTTTACTCAGAGGTAATGTGGACGTGGTAAACATGATGGGTAGCGTAGTCTTACGAAGTGTAAGATTCCGCTTTGTAGGACGTAGAGAAAAAACTCAGAGGTAATATAGACGTGGTTGTCCTTCTACTGGAGGATACCATGGAACAGCTGGGTTCCGGAAGCATATGATTTTATGGAAGGGAATTATATGTGAGTCCTGATGATTGGGTCCACTGATCCTTTGTGGAAGTACATGTCTGAAAAGATGTCAAGAATAGTACTTCTTTAGGAACTTGCCATTGATGGACATCATGAACAAGTCCCCATTGGGTTTAGCGAGGCAGTAAGCACCGTTTGAGTATACCGTCTCTATGATGAAAGGTCCTTCCCACTTGGGCTCGAACTTTCCTGGTGTCTTATGAGTCAACATCATCCTGACTGCCAGAACCAGGTCGCCTACTTGGAAAGTCCTTTGCTTGACCTTCTTGTTGAAAGCCTGTGATATACGGGCTTGGTAGAGTTCAATACGTTGTTGAGCTAGGAGACGCTTTTCGTCAAGTGCCTCCAGTTCTCGCAGACGGTGACGTTGATTGTCCTCTTCTGTGAGTTGGTTTGTGATTGCTACACGGAGGGAGGGTATTTGGATCTCGAGAGGTAGTACCGTTTTGCTCCCGTAGACCAGGAAGAATGGCGTGTTTCCTGTCGGGGTCTGTACCGTTGTACGGTAGACCCAAAGGCATTCGCCGAGCTTTTCGTCCCAGTCGCATTTATTGGATGAGACAACTTTTTTGAGTAGCATGACGATAGTCTTGTTGAACGCCTCGGCCAACCATTTGCTGCCGGATTGTAGGCAGTTGAGGCCACCTTTTGAATGTAATTCTTGTCACAGAATCTGCTGAAAACATGACTGATATACTGAGGACCGTTATCGTAGATAATCCTCTGGGGTAGCCCGAAACGGTAGATGATATGGTGCTTGATGAAGCTGATCACCTTAGAGCTCTTCACTTTTGCCAGTGGAACTGCTTCTGTCCATTTGGAGAAGTAGTCGGTGATGGCTAGGATAAAGCGGTGTCCCCCCGATGACGGAGGGGTGATCGGTCCTACAATGTCCATGCCCCAAGCTTCGAAGGACCAAAAGACGATTGTAGGATTTTGTGGTTCTGACGGTGTATGGATGAAGTCTGCATGAAGCTGGCACGCATGACACTTTTTAGCATAGTCGACAGCGTCAGCGGCCATGGTTGGCCAGTAGTAGCGCATGCATCGCAGTCGATCCTGCAACTTAGGGCCAGGTTGATGGGCTTTACAGGTCCCATCGTGAGCTTCTCGAAGGGCTTCGGCTGCTTCTTCGTTGGACAGACATCGCAGGAGAAGTCCATTGTAAGAGCGTCGGTACAGCATTTTAGTAGCTGTATCGTAGTAGAATCGAAGGGAGCGCCTCCTGACTGAGACGGCTTCTTTCGAGTCTTCTGGGAGAATTCCGTAAATAGCGAAGTCGATGAACGGGAATCTCCAGTCTCGGACATTAACACCGGCACTTGTTGATATGGCATGGGCCACTTGTGAGCATAGGTTGTTTTTAGGACAGACAAAGTCTCGACCAACTACCGTGACGTAGTGTTGAGTCCCGAGGAGTGCTGCTAACGAGGCTGCGAGGCCAGCCAGAGCGTCAGCCTCCAGATTTTGTAAATGAGGTACATGTTCGATGAAGAACTCGGTGAAAGTTGAAATGATGTTCAATGCAACTTCATGGTAAGGGATCAGTTCTTCATGGAGAACCTCGTATTGCCCTCTGATCTGGTTTACGACGAGTTTTGAGTCGCCGTAGGCTTCCAGATAATCCACCCCCAGCTGTCGTGCCAGCTGGAGTCCCATGATAAGAGCGTTGTACTCGGCAACATTGTTGGAGCATGGCTTCGAAAGGGAGTAGGCGCACTAGATGACCAGCTGATCGAGGGAGACTAAGACTACCCCCACTCCTGCGATGATTTGGCCTTTAGGGCCTGTTCTTGAAGCGCCATCGAAAAACATCCGCCAGACGGAGCTTTCTTCGGTGACGTTAGATTCTTGGACCTCATCCGGGATGTCTTCATAGAGTCTGGAGGACTTCGGGATGGGGTGTGCAGCTAAAAAGTCGGCCAGAGCCTGACCCTTGACGGCTTTTTATGGAACGAACACCATGTTGTATGGTGTTAGCAGGATTGCCCACGTAGCTAGCCGGGAATTTAATGACCTTGCCTTCGTCGTGAGAACTCTGAGTGGATTGACTCGGGAGATGACATGAATCGTCTGGCCCGAGACATAATGGCGAGTCTTCTGGATGGCAAATACCAACGCCAAGCACTCCTTTTCAATGGGGTTGTACCGGCATTCGGCCCCGATAGTATTCTACTGAGGTAGTAGATAGCTTGCTCATAGCCTGTATCGCTGTTCTGAGCCAGCAGAGCGCCGAAGAAATGATCCGTGGCATGGACGTAGAGGAGAAATGGTTTGCCGGCGACGGGTGCCACCAGGACTGGCGGGCTCGTCAAGTAAGCCTTGATGTCATCAAAAGCTTTTTGGCATTCTTCTGTCCAGACGTAAGAGACTCCTTTCCTCATGAGCTGAGTGAAGGGTTGACACTTTTCGGAGAGGTTTGCTATGAACCTCCGAATATATGCCAGATGTCCCTGTAGGCCTCGAAGTTCTCGGAGGTTCTTCGGAGGATCCATGTCCAGGATGGCTTTGGTCTTCTCGGGGTCGACATGAATGCCTTTCGCCGTGATAATGAAGCCCAAGAACTTTCTGCTAGAAACCCCTAAGAAAGATTTAGCGGGGTTCATCTTGAGTTGATGCGCCCGCATGAGATCGAAGACTGTCTTCAGGTCTTTTAGGTGATCTCCTTTGAGACGGCTCTTGACTGCGATATCATCAACATAGCATTCGACTGTCTTGCGAAGATGCTGACGGAAAATGGTGCTCATAGCTCGTTAGTACGTGGCACCAACGTTCTTCAAGCCGAAGGGCTTCACTGTGTAGCAGAAAATGCCCTTTGGAGTCCTGAATGACGTATATTTTGCGTCATCGGGGAACAACTTGATCTGGTTATAGCCCGAATACCCGTCCATGAAAGACATGCGTTCGAAGCCACATGTGTTGTCGATCATCACGTCGGTGATTGGAAGCGGGAATTCGTCCTTCGGGCAAGCGGAGTTGAGATCCCAGAAGTCGATGCAGACTCGTATCTTCCCATTCTTCTTGGTGACAGGGACAACGTTGGCCACCCAATCCGGGTGTTGTTCTTCATGGATGAAGCCGCTGGTCAAGATTTTGTCCACCTCCTGATCGATGGCATTCATGATGCCAGGACGAAAGCGTCGCTGTTGTTGTTTGATAGGCTTGGCATCAGGTAAGATGTTAAGCCTATGCATCGCGATCTGGGATCAAGTCCCGGCATATCTTCGTAGCTCCAGGCGAAGACATCGATATACTCTTTAGCCAGCTGGATTAAAGATTCTCGATCTTCTCCTTCTAGGCTTTTGCTGATGAAGATGGGTTTGGAAGAAGATCCATCCCCAAGGTCGATCTGCTCGACTTCGTCTTTGGTAGGGGGTTCGTGTAATTCAAATCGAGACTCCCACTGTTCTCCCAGGCGTTGAGCCCATGGTTCTTCTTTGAAGAATCCCAATATTTGGTTTTCGCCTTCATCTTCTTGAAGTTGTGCAGATGTCATGTTGGATGATAGCACTCTCTTGAAGACTGAGCCGATACTGGTATTGGGATCCCAGGTTGATGCTTCGGATGAGTGATAATGTTCTGCTTCTTCTGCCTCCGAACTCTCTGGAGTTGACGGCGGCGTGACATAGCCCACCCCTCGTCAAGTTCGATTATAGTAGTCCTGCGGCTTTCCTTTAGGTGTTGGAAGCCGGAGAGGAAGATGTCGACCCTTGCCGTAGTTCAGGCCTTTGTTGCTTTTTAGGTCGTAATCCATCTTTTGGATGAGGTACTTTACCTTGTCCGTGTACCGATAGACTTGTATTCTGCCGGTATCTGGTTCTGGCTCGAGTGGCGGAAGGTCTTGATGACGCTCAACTTTGCCGAAGATGATGGATTCTTCGTCTCGACTCCGCGACGAGACTACAAAATAGACCCCTTGGGACGGGACTACTCGATTTACATGATGGGCGGTCGTTATTTGTGTTTGTAACGACCGTAAAGCATTATCTAATGTATACATGGCATTCCAATGTGGAAGACTAGAATAATTAAAAGATACTCTATTATTGATAAAACACGAGATTTTATCCTGCGGGATTACATTGTCCAGAGAGGGTACATCTACATCAGCAGAGATATATTCCCCTAGCTCTTCATCTGTGAGTACCGGGATTGGATCGGGAGAGTCCACCACAGCTTTGATCCTGGGGTCCGAGAGGGCTATGTGGGCCTTCTCCGGCAGCTTGGAAGATGGTTGCGGCGGCTTGCCCTTAAGACGCACCTTCAGAGGTGCCTCAACTGCGCCTTCGGTGATGCGTGCCTTCCTCCATAGTTTTGCCACGAGGGGAGCCAATGTTTGAGGCAGCTTTCTCTTGAGTTGTATCTTCAGGGGAGCTTCAGGAGCAGTTGGTGCTTTTCCGGGTAGCTTGATGTTCATGGGAGGCAACTTCTGAGGCAGTTTGCCTTTGAGTCGAATCTTCAAAGGAGCGTCGGGAGTCATCTCCGGCTTTATGTCCGGCTCTGCTGCCATTTCTGCTTCATCATCAGCATCATTGGCTTCCTCCTCGTCAGGTGACTTGTACAAGGAGGAATCAGTGAAGTAGGCTTCAACTCCTTTGAAAGGGTTAATGTCCGTAAACTCCGTCCGGATGACGTCGTTGGTGGACACGTACTTCATACATTGGTGGAGTGTAGATGGCACCACCATGTACTCATGCAGCCATGGACGACCCAACAGGAGGTTGTAGTTGACGTCGGCAACCACGACATAGCAAGTCACCTCAGTTCTGAGGTTACCGATATGGCACTTTAGTCGTATCTTGCCCAGTGGCTCGCTTTTGCTAGCGTTGAAGCCACTGATTGTTGTGTTGGATGGCGCTAGTCGGTATATTGGGATCCCCAGTGTTGAGAGCAGCGTCTTCGGGATGATGCTGAGGGACGATCCCGGATCGATCTGAATCCGCTTCACCTTGACAGAACCGGTATAACCTGTATAATATAGCGGCCTGTTGTGTCGGTTGTGCTTGAGGAGCATGTCTTGTTGGGTGAAGGTTATATTGGGGATAACCTCATCCGCACAATGACAGTGTGCACATGTAGTTGGGAGATCTTCAGGCTGCTTGACCTGACTAATGAAGGACTCAGCATCCTTCAGGGCTTCGCAGAGAGCTTCGCAAGTGTCTTTGGAAAGACGAAGGAGCTCAAACAGAGAAAGACGGGCAGGAGTACTGGCAAGTTGTGCCAGTATGTCAAAGTTGTGGGGCTTGGGTAGCCCCGAAGCATTCTCCTTTCGTAGAGGCCTGTCGAAACGAGCCTCTATATTCTTCTGCTTATTAGCTGCTGGAGGCTTGGACGGACCCCCTTCTTCGGTAGTAGGGACGGTGCAAGGAGGTACCACCTCGACGGCAGCTTCGTCGGGTTGGGCGTTCTGTTGTGAACGCGTCTGTACAGGAAGTGCCTCTTCCGTAGAGGAAGAGACCATACGGCAAGACTTGATCTTCCTGTCTTTGGTTTTGGAGGCAGAGCGTACCTCCGGTTGAGTAACCTCGGAAACAAGATCAGGGTGAACCCATAAGATCTCCACCCGAGATGTGGTGAGTGGGATGAGTCCACTCACGTTGTCACGAGTAGGTGGTAAGTTAACCACCTCCATTGTCGCCTTAGGGATGGGAACGACACCATTTTGTGTTGTAGTTGGCGGCAAGGTGCCGAAGTGGAGTGACACAAAGTTGGCCGAAACCGTCTTCTTCTCGTAGTCGACGGAGATAACATCCGCATTGATCATGCGCTGGATGTAGTTTTTGAGGACGTAGCAGTCCTTGGTTGGATGTCCGACAAACCGATGGTAGTGACAGTACCTCGGATTGTCCACTTTCCCAACCTCGTCCGGACGCTTCGGGTCCGGCAACTTGATCTTGTCACCCTGCTTCAGTATCTCGAAGAGTTGTAGGGTGTCTTCATCGTTGAAAGAGTACACCTCCTTTGGCCTTGGTGTAAGTGGAGG
Source organism: Iris pallida (assembly GCA_029216955.1). Lineage (NCBI taxonomy): Eukaryota > Viridiplantae > Streptophyta > Magnoliopsida > Asparagales > Iridaceae > Iris > Iris pallida. The sequence continues at coordinate 26,703,042 of JANAVB010044419.1, forward strand.
CTTCTGAGTAGGTACTGATGCACCTTTTGAGGCATTGACAGTTAATGCCTGTTTTCCCTTCGTCTCTCGTCCGGGGTTGTTGGCCACAGGCCGCTTTTCCTTGTCCTCAAAGGCAGGAAAACTAACTCCCAGAAGGCGAGTGTTGGATGCCTTCTTTTCTGCTGCTTCAGCTTCGATGATCAAGGAACTCCAGTCGGAAGGAGTAGAATTGAGCCAGAGTTTGATTGCGGGCAGCATGTTCATGCTGCAGGAGAAGAGGAGTGCATGTTCTGGCATGCCTGGGGGCAGTCTGAAGCAGGCCTGTCGGAAGCGTTCGATGAATACTCGAACTGTTTCCTTCTCCTTCTGGCATATCTCTATGAGAGACGCCATTGTCATGTCCTTTCCGCCGTCGTAGAAATGGTCGAGGAAAAGGTGCGTCAAATCGTCGAAGGAAGATCAAGAATTGTCGGAGAGGCTGCAGTACCAGTCGTACGCCACTCCTTTTAGTGCGCCGACAAATATGCTGGTGAGTAGCGCGTCCTCCTTCGACAGATGTCCCATTTGGGACTGGAAGTACGTCAAATAGCGATATGGAGAGTCCTTTTCGTCGTATGGCGTTAATGTTTGTGGTTTATATTTGGGAGGATAAACCATTTTGTTCCATTCGATGGGATAAGGTTGGGGGATGCCCATCTTTTGGTGCTCCTCTTGTCTATTCTTGGACTCAAAGCGCTCGCGCAAGTCCCTGATCATCTCGACCACTTCTTCCGTGGAGCTAGGAGTCGGGGAAGGTGGTACCACCTGGAGTTGAGCATTTGAGGGCTCCGACGTCCGAGGGGCTTCACGACGATCCGTATCCAAGGATACCCATTGAGGGGGTGCACTTGACTCTCCATTGGTCCCTGGGTCGGGACCGGTAGAAGGTGTCCTGGCCAAAGCTGACCGTATCTCAAACACTGCTTGAGTCAGTGTTTGCATGGAGGAAGAGAGGGTTTTGAATCCTCCCTCTAGGGTATCCATGCGCTGGACGAGGTCTGGTGACGGCGCATCAGACTCGGTATCACCACCAGCCATGTAGACTGTCATGACACGGCTGGAGTCGGATGGCTCAGTTGAGGCTTTGCTTTCAGCCTCACTCTCCTGTAGAGGAGTTGTTGTTCCCGGAGCTTCGTCTTGGCTACCCCCAGCTATGTTCCTGAGGACTTCTTCGTCTTCGAGACTCGGACCCGCAGGGGCTAGACTACGCCCAGCTAAGTTTTGGAGGACGCCTTCGTCTTCGGGAGAAGTATCCGTAAGGGCCTGATTACCTCCAGTCATGTCTTGAAGGACTTCTTCATCTTCGAGATGCAGGTCCACAGGGGCTAGACGACCCCCAGCTATGTCGGGGAGGCTGACTTCGCCCTGAGGATGAAGATCCATCCCAGCTGTGCTTTGGAGGACACCCTCGCTTTCGGAAGGAGGATCAACAAGGGCTTGACTACCCCCAGCTTCCTCCAAGATCTTCTTCCTCCCCCGAGTGCCTTCGAACACTCCGGAGGATGAGACGGTTGTCTTGGTTTTCCTCGGCTGGCTCTTGGACGAGGAATTGCCAGTCGTCTTTCGGACTGACGAGGAGTTGGAGATTACATTGTATGAAGCAACCTTTAGTTCTGGCTCCTTTTTTGTTGACACCTTCCCGAGGCGACGTCGGAGGGGCGTCGATGATTGCAGCCACTGGAACACCGACTGTCTTGGTGGGACTGCTGCCTTACAATAGCAGTTGATGGTGACTATAGCACAAGTGTGCCCTGTGAGGGGCGCATCGTGCTCGTCAGTCGACTCTTCTGATCGGCGATTGTGAGTGATCATGTTACGCAGATCGTTGGAGGAGAGTGCCACCTTCGTACCCCCTTCAGGAGCATGGCAAGACCAAGCACCGGGGTGGTCAATTGAATGCTGCGTCCCCTGATCCAACACCAAACAGGTGCTGAGATCAGTAGTGGGGGAACAACATTTGAAGTAACTTGAACGGACCTCAGACGCACAACCAGAGGAGGCGCGGGAGTTCAACACCACTGGGTTTGCCTTGTTCGACTTGGTTGCGAATGCAACAGATACGCCCAAGTGAGACAAGGACTTTGAAGGTCGGCTCGTTTCTGGCACAGAAGCACCTAAGTCGACCTTATACAGCTTACCATCAGCAGCGTACATGATTGTGAGCACATGCTTCTGGCTTGCTGCTGGCATAGCACGTTTGGGACGCATGGCCCGTGCTGCCTTGGACTTCTTCGTACCAGGCCGCTGGGGCGCGTAGTACTCAGAATCCAAATTTTTCCCGCCACTACAGCGAGTGAGTCTGTCAAAGACAGAGACCTTCCGTGGCGCGTCGGAGGTGATGCGCGGGGCATTAGCTGCGCCACTGCTCCGTCGACGCATCTTTCTCGCCTGAGAGGGAGATGGCTGGGGAATGTGGTCCGCCGCACATTTCCCCGAGAGATGTGCTACAACAGTGGGCGCATCTTGGTTGCTGAGGACGTCAGCAGGAAGGGAAGGCTGGATCGGTGCATCCCCTTCGGTGGTGGTGCCAGAGGCGTCGACCTTGTGCACCCAGATTTGGCGAGTCTTCTTCGGCTTCGGCAGCCGCTTCGAAGGGCTCGTACTGCCTTCAGAGATGAACTCCTCATACGCCTGTTGATTGATGCATACGACCAGCGTCTTGTGGGAGGAGCCCACCTTCGCGTCGTCGGATTGCGACACAGCTTTCTCGGTGGAGAAGAAAGAGGTCCCCAGCTTGTTTGCCATTAAAATCTTTTAATGGAAATTTCAATACAAACAGAACAGTGTTACAATATAGGACTTAGACGTAGTCCTAGGAGTACACTTTTGTTTATATGGATCCCTTGTGCCGATGGAGCGAGTGGTAATACGTTGACTCCGTTGACGATCTGACGACGGTTCTTGGTTCTCTGAAGATCTAGGTTGCTCTGGGTGCTGGAGCTTGCGGAGAGGAAGAAGACGTTGAGTGTCTGTATCTGCCTTGGTGGTTGTGCGACGTCTCTGTCGGTATATGTATGTTTGTCTCTCTGTGTGTGTAAGAAGGAAATGATCCCTCTATTTATAGTGTGCAGGCTGGCTGCTCATGCGCGCATATGTAGGATGCGCCTGGACGCGAGGACGCCACGTGGTGATTGCTGATGGAGGCACATGGACGATGCGCCCTGATTGAGAAGTTAAATTCTTCATGCTGCTGTTGTGGGCTGGCACGTAGCAGGGGAAGAATCTTTCTGTTGCTGAGATCTTGGGTGAATCGAGTCAAAGGACACGTGTCATCGGCCCATGGCTCGGAGATCTCGGATTTGGTGGAGAATGATCTGGTAGGATGCGCCTGGGATTGGGCGCATGAGGAGACTTTGGCTTGTAACCTTTGGGAGTCACGAACAATTTGGGGCGCATGGCATTTGAGGCGCATGCGAGGCTTCAGTAGTGACTTTACTTCTGTCGTTAGGGATCAGAGAAAAGTCTGAGGCGCATGGCTTTTGAGGCGCATGCAGAACTTTGGGCGCATGGCTACGGAGGCGCATACGAGATGGTTGGGCGGCCACGTGGCTTGTAATCGCCAGAGGGGAGTAATGATGATGCTGACGTCGGCGACGCTTTATTTTCTGAAAAAGCTGTCAACTGCAGTCTTCGGGGGACGTGCTGCCAACTCTGTCAGACTTCAGCATTTAATATTCTTTGACATGTGATAGGTTGTTGAGTGGGCACATCGATCGGCATTCCACTGGGCGCATGGGGCCGCATGGGGGCGCATGCTTGTGAAGCGCTCGGTGCTGAGGGGCACGTCTGTGTGATGTGCGGTCGGTCCGGCGCATCCGCTCTGCTTGACACATCTTTTGGTGCGACTGTTACGTTCTTTGAGTGCTTTAAATAGCCGTTTTTGACTTGGCTGAATTCGAAGCGTCAGGTTCATCCATTTAATACAAATTTATTGCACGGGATTCGGAGAGCCATCCGCTTGGCGTATGGGTTTGATTTAACCAGCCTATAAATAGTGGCATGGAGAGAGTTTTCTTCTCGTTCTCTCACGTCCTCCCGAAATGAACTTGTTTACTCGAGTGCATTCTGTTGATGAAATGCTCCCGAGGGTGAAGATGCGACGCATTGTCTTCATTGATGCACTTGAAGGTGACTGTTACATCCAAAAGTCGGAGTCGAGGGCTTCTGAGGCAGGCGGAAGGTGCCTGTTGCATCCAAAGATCGGGATGCTCGAGCCTCGTCTCCGTTATATGGGAAGAGCCGCAGATCGGAATTGCGGTGCTGCGGCTTTGGGGGCTCTTTCTTCTGTGAGAGTTGGTGTTGCCCATTCTGGTTGTGTTGAAAGCTACTCCTTTAGCCGCGGTTTCGATTGCGGTCTTCCTTGGTCTTTGGAGGCTCTTTTGAAGCCTCCCCTGGCCACAGGTTGACTTGCGGTGCTCTTTTCTTCCTCAGTTTGGGGAGCTCTTCCTCCAGCTAGAGGGTTGATTGCCACCCTCGTTTTGCTCAATAAATGCTTCATTAGTCGAAGCATTTAGACGGCGGTGAGCCTGGCTGGAAGGGTGGCACATAACTGAGCTGCTGAAGGGATGCACATAACTGAGGATGCTGAAGGGATGCGCCCGGCTGGGAACGCATGGTAGGATGCGCCTGATTGAGAGCGCATGGTGAGATGCGCCTGTTCGAGAGCGCATGATGATGCTGCGCCTGGCTGTAGACTTAGGATCGTTTTTTTTTGTAGAAGTTCTCCTTTGTACAGTCCTATTTAAGACATGTAATAGAAAAATAAAAATCTTCTTTTAATGTCTATATTCTTGTTTTGCTGTGTCAAAGTACTTTGTCTGAACTTCCTGGCGCATGTAGTGTTTGGCATATAGGATTTCTGATTGTGAAATTCTATGCTTCTACAGCTGCTGTAGGATGTAAGAACTCAGACGGTTGATGAATAAAATCAGCATGAATCTGACATGCTTTACACCTTCTGGCATAATCCACAACATCTACTATCATAGATGGCCAATAATACCCCATTCTTCGAATGCGGTCTTGTAATTTCGAACCTGGTTGATGAGCACCACAAACACCATCATGAGCTTCGTGAAGTATTTGTTTAGCCTCACTTTCTGAGAGACATCGCAGCAAAAGTCCATCATATGAACGACGGTGTAGCACATGTAAAGACGAATCATAATAAAATTGAAATGTTCGTCTCTTGATTGATGCAGCTTCTTTTGGATTTTCAGGTAAAATCCCATGAACCGCATAATCAATGAATGGACTTCTCCAATCCCTCTGCTGGAAACTTGACTCTGTAGTATAACTCTGTTCAATATACAGATTATTTTTGACACAGAATAAGTCTCGGTCCAACAAAGTAATTATGTTTTATCTTCGAATTGGAACAGCTAAGTCTGCAGCTAGGCTAGCAAGAGCATCAGCTTCCACATTCTGAGAATGTGGTACGAATTCGATGAAGAATCCTTTCAATGAAAGGATCAATTCGATTACCACTCGATGATAAGGGATGAGGTCAGGATTTCTGACTTTATATGTCCCTCTAACCTGATTAACAATCAGTTGAGAACCTCCATAAGCTTCTAAGAACTCAATGTCCAATTCTTTTGCTACTTGGAGACCAATCAACAGAGCATTGTATTCTGCCACATTTTTAGAGCATGGCTCATTGAGAGAATAAGCACGGTATATGACTATTTTGTCAGGAGAAACCAAGATGATTCCTACTCCAGAGACGATATTGCCTTTAGGTCCAACCCTTGATGCTCCATCAAAGTATAATTGCCAAATATCATCCCTCAAAGTCATGTTGCAATCCACGACTTCATCTGGAATATCTTCATATAGCTTCGATGTTTCAGGTATAGGATGAGCGGCTAAGAAATCAGCTAATGCTTGACCCTTCACTGATTTTTGAGGTACATAGACCATGTCATAAGGAGTGAGCAACATCGCCCAGGTAGCTAACCTGGAGTTAAGAATGCTTGGTTTTCTCATCAGTACCCGAATAGGATTTATTCTGGAGATGACATGAATAGTTTATCCTGACACATAATGTCGTATCTTTTGAACAACAAAAACTAAAGCCAGACATTCCTTTTCTACAGGATTATACCTGTGTTCAGCTCCGACCATCATTCGGCTAAGATAATAAATTGCTTGTTCATGACCCATATCATTTTTCTGTGCAAAAAGAGCACCAAGTGAATGTCACTACCACCTTTCTAGCTTGGGGGTATTTTGGTCATTTTGGTCATTTTGGAATTTTGGGAATTATTTGGAATTATTATTAATTATTTAGATTTATTAGAATTAATATGATTTTTAGTGATTTTTAGTATAATTGATTTTGGTCCTATAGTTGACTTTGACTTATGTTGACTTTGGAGACTAACCTAGTGGCTAACCTAGGTCATGACTATGAGAATAGGATATGGAAACCTAGGTTGACTTAAGTTAGTGACAATTAATCAATAGGATCAATTTGGAGAAAATAGGATTTGAATTGATTTAGAAATGGCTTGTGATTTCATAAGTCATGACTTGTGACTTAGGCTTAATAGCCCATAGGCCCACACCATGAACCAAACCTAACCCTAATCAGCCCATGGCAGCAACTATTGATCCTTCCCCATATTTAATCCCCTCCTAGAATTTAGGGCTAGCCTCCATTGGGATTTGTGCAAATTTTGGAAGAGGTGAGTCTCCATCTTTCTAAAATCATAGAAAATCCATTTCAACTCCATTTTCCTTCAAATCAATTGCATTAGGGCCTAATTCTTCTGTTCTTTCTGTTTGTGTAAGAATATTTTAGAGTAGGATCAATTTGTGGGAGTTTGGTGGCTTGAGGAACCCTTTCCATTTGGGAATTTTGACCCTTTGCTCATCAATAGGTATATTTCAATCTACTCTATGTAATTTCTGTTTAATTGCATTTCTAGGATGCCCTAGCCCTAACCTAGCTGTAGGAATAGCCACCCCTAGAATTTGTGACTATTTTATGTCCTTTTTGGACACATATCAGTGACACGTACCACGTGTTTGATGAAATACCCCAAAGGACATTTCGTGTGATTTTTGGGATTGTATTTGAATAGAAAAATAGATCTTGACCTTGCTTATGCATTTCTCGTATTCTGAACACATTTTTGTGTTGTGTCGTGTCGAATTTTGGACGCGGACACGCGGTCGTGCACACGTGCGCGCGGGCAGGAGCATCCCCTGCTAATCGGGCGGAACTGCTCTGTGCATACAGCGTTTTGACCCACAAAACTCAACACACACGTTGTGTCCATGACTGACACGAGGTTTCTCGAGTTGCACGAGTCCTCGTGTCATGTCGGACACGTATTTGTGTGTGTATGGGTTCGTCACTGTGCAGTCCAGGACAGTGCTCTGTGTGTGTTGGTTCCTTGTGATTTTGTTTCAGTTTAATGTAGTTAAATCATGATTATAATTGTTGTTTAGCTCCTATATATCATTTATTAACTATGTAAGATTAGATTCACATATTAGAATAGGTTCATTGGGTTTCGAACATGGGTATATGGTTGAATCACGGACACTGTCCTGATATGTGGGGTTCCTTCTAATTCCCCAACACTTAATTCCTGTTTGTTTGGTTTTTATCACTGTAAATATCCCCACATATTATAATACATGTTAGCTAAGTTTTTACATTCGAATTTAGGCTTTTGGTTGTGAGAATGAGACTTTGAATATTGGGTTGGTTTTTGAATTGGCATATAACCTGAGATTGGTTCTTAAATGTCATCTTGAATTGATTTCCTTTCCCTTATGGAATTGACTGAATCTGAGATTGTTCCTTAGTTAAACTCTGAGAATGGATGTTTAAGTATTGGTTTTAAACTGAAATTCGATTCACTGTTATTTTGCTTTCCACTGTTTCCAGTTTTCCAAATAACCTGAGATTTCCAGTTTTCCTATTTATGAACTGTTGTTAACTGTTTTCCTGAGACTGAGTTTTGAACCCTTCTTAATACACTGTATAAATGAGATATTATTCATTGACTTAACTGTAAATTAAGGTTTGATTCCCAGTTTTTTCCTTTTCCTATTTAACTTCTGATACATTTTCAGTTCTATTTTTTCCCTGTTTTGTTCCAGGTTTTAAATCCGATTTTTAGCATTCATTTTAAACTAATCAACACTGTTAATTGCATGTTATCAAGGCCCTAATGTGTACCCCTATGTATTATCTAATGGTATGTTGAATTGGGGTTTGAATTGATGTGGTTTAGATTCGAAATCTGGGATTTCTTTTAGGGACTGAAAACTGGTATTATTTAAACTGTTGATTAACATTTGAAATCCGAAATGGGATGGGACTGCTAAACCTGGGTTTGTTTGAAACCAAACTGAGATTTAGGGACTATTTAATTGGTTTTATGTGCTAAATATGAGTTGGTTGGACTGTTTGATTTTGTGAAATCTGAGATTGTTTTGTAGAACATATTAAAACTGTTTGGGGTTCCCTTTTAACTGAATTTTTATGTTCCTATTGAACTGATCTGAGTTTGGGACTGTAAACTGATTTTTAGGTTGTTTATTAACTGGGATGTGGGTTTTTTACTGTCCCTCATGTACACTGTTGCACACCCTCACATCCATCAGTGTATCACACACTATTTTGCATTGTGACCCACTATTTTTATACTAACCCACACACTCAATACCTCACTGACTTCACACTGTTCTCATGTCTCCACTAACACACACACACTCTAGCCTAACACTCACACACCCACACACTTGAGTATCATGTGTTCCCTTCTCTCTATACATATGTATGTATATATGTATCCTATATAGATGTGGGATATATCATAGATAGCCTATATGTGTATTCCTATATGAGATTGCATGATATACTAATGTGTGTAATATAGGTTAGATATATATGACATGTAGATGAGTTATGGGTTGTGTCACCCTCACTTTTCCAAGTTAGGGGTTAAATGGTAATTTTTTATTTTATAATATTTTTGAGAATTTTATTTCATGAATATTAATATTTAATTATTATAGGAGTCGGGTTCAAATTTTATCGCATTCCGAGTTAATTCGGGACCCCGGTGAATTTCGACTTGAGTCGTAATTAGCATGTTATTTAACCATGGCCCACCACACTAAACTTTTAGGTTTAGGAGTTTGGACTAGTCCCCCATGAGTAATTAAGTTTAATTATGATTTTTATTTAATTTTAGCTAACCCACAAAACCAAATTTGGACTTAACTTAGCATAGAAGTTAAGGGAGGGGCAAACTTGTAATTTCAAGTGCCCCAACCCTTTCCTTTATGACCCGCCATCCCCTCCCCATTTATTCTTCTTCTCCACTTCAAAATATCACCATTTTTTTCTTCTTCTTCTGCTCCAAGCTTTTCTCAAAAGTTAGAATAGTTTTTCCCTAGAAATCATCTCAAAATAATTCCTTTTTCTCCAATATTCTTCCATCCAACTCTTCCTCTTCCCCAAGTGAAGCTTCTCCAAGCTTTTGGGAGCAAGAAGTGCAAGGGTGTGTCCTAAACAATTCGTTGTGTCGGAGCCGTGTCGGAGGACATTCGAATCGGGAATCCATCTCCCGATAGGTATAACCTATTCTCTAACTTATTTCCTTCATCATGATAAATAGTTTGAACCATGTAGGATTTGATTTCCATAGTTGTGTCCTTAGTTGTGTCAAGTTTGAGTCCGTTTGGAGTGTCCTAGGAGAAGTTAGAGTTTGTGACCGTGTCCTTGAGTTTCTCCTAAATTTGGACACTTTAGAATAAATTAGATTTGGCCTCTAAGTGGTTAGGCACTCTTAACTTCATTTATTTAGTGTGTGTGTGTGTGTCCATATACATATATATGTGTGTGTGTGTCCATATACATATATATATATGTATGTGTGGGAGTGAGTGTGTCCATATATATATAGATATAGATTTATGTGTGTGTTAATATAGATTTATGTGTGTGTGTGTGTGTGTGTGTGTGTGTGTACTTTGTATGTGTAGTGTGGGGAGGGAATGAGATTTATATGTGTGAGAGTTTATATATAGATTTATGTATGTGTTATATATATATATATATATATATATATATATTATATATATATATATATATATATATATATATATATATCTGTGTGTGTGGTGTGTGTGTGTGTGTGTGTGTGTGTGTGTGTATTTGTATGTGTAGTGTGGGGAGGGAATGAGATTTATATGTGTGAGAGTTTATATATATATTTTAGAGAGGAATTGAGAGAGATTGAGAGATTGAGAGATTAGAGAGGAAGATTGAGAGGGTTAGAGAGGGAATTAGAAAGGAAGAATGAGGGAACACCATAGCAGCAAGGGGGGATAAGGGCTGCTATTTCCCCCCCCCCTCCAAAATAGCCCCAAAACAGCCACAAATAGCAGCAGTAGGCAGCAGCCATAGCAGCAGCACAGCAGCAGTTTGGGCAGCAGTAGCACCCCCTTTTGACCCCCGTAAACCCCCGTATATACCCCCATATGTATGCCAATATATGTACATATATATACCCTATTTATTAGATCTATATACCCCTAATTAACCCACTAAAATAGCCCCTACAACTAGTCCTAAGCGAGTGTGAAAAATGAGTTGAGTGAGCGAGTGAATGGTCGAGTTAGGAATTAGTGAAGGGGTGAATTTGAGTTCCGTGATTCGGAACGCGTTGAAACTTGGAGGGGACTTAGCAAATGTGATTTAGATTTTATGGTTAGGCTTCGGAGTTGGAATCGGGGTTGCGTGTGGGTTCGGGGAGATGGTATCGTACCGCACCATTCCGTATCTTAAAATATTCAAGATAACGGGTAAACGGGCGATTCAGACCGTAAGATGGACTGGATGTCCACTTACCCTAGAAAACTTGCTAGGTAATGGTTGTACCCTACTACCCTAGGAAGCACGGAGTGGAATTCCTAAGGGAAGGCCACTTGGCGTCAAGTTAGAGCGGTTTAAGGATAAATGTTAAGGGTAATCGGGTAATTTCGAGATACGGAATTCGGGTAGTCGGATTGACTTGAACTTGGGTGGCATGTTGGGTACACCCTACAAATGTCATATTTGAGCCAATTTTGGCTCCGTTGACCCATAGTTGACTTTTTACCCAAAAGTCAATCGTTAGTCAACACTTTGTCTAGATTTGACCAAATCCAAACCAAAGTTGACCAGTTGACCAAAAGTCAACTGTTGGTCAACATTTGACCAGTTTGACCTAGGGTTGACCTAGAGTTGACCAGAGTTAACCAGGGTTGACCAGTTGACCAAAAGTCAATTGTAGGCCAACTCTTGACCCCGTTTGACTTTTTTCGACTTGTTTTGACCTGTGATGACTGGTATGACCTAGGGTTGACTTGGTCTGACTTTGATTGACTTGATATAACTTGATTTGACCTAGATTTGACTTGACAGGACTTAGTGTGACTCAGTGAGACCTAGTTTGACCTAGATTTCATATCATTCATTGTGAATCATTCTTAAACTTCTTTAAACCTAAATTAACATACAGTATCTCATCTTTAGGTTTCTGACTACCGCTCTGAGCATTGATATACCCTACAGCTTAGGACAGCAGGCGAGTACATTTACTGATAGTTTTCATTGTCTTGATATCTGCTATATCCGATTCAGTTGTAGTGTCTTACTCGATTCCAGTCACGATAGTTCACGGACTAGTATACATTGGATCATGACATGAGATGTTGTTCCTGGATTTTCTTGGTATATATGTACATTTCCTGTCTTGTTACCTGTACTTGTATAGACACCGATTCCTGAGAGGAGTAGCTATCCTCTTAGGGAATCCCGTGTCATGACGTGTCATGTCCAGGTCCATTATACTCGGGATGGGGAATTATTAGGGGTTATGTGATCAAAGCCCCATGTCACTATTTGCTTGCGCCACCCTCACCTCATGTAGGGTGTAGCAGATACCTCCATGTCCATATTATCCAGGTTGGCCGGCATGACTTTCCGTTGAGGTCACCGCGGATTGCTGGGCCAAGTGGATAATCCTATCATGTTTCTCTTGCCGATCACATAACGCTCTAATAATTCAAGGCACATTTTATATTAACTTTATCTTATCATATATCCTGCTCTGTTCTACATTCAGTATTTTCTCACCATGCTATGATATTCAGTTACTCACATGTTTTACATGCCTCTATGATGTACCTTGATTTGGAGACTAAGTTCTGCTCGGGAGAAGGGTTACAACCCCGGTCCTTGTTTGGTTTAAGGGTTGTAACTCAGCTTTCGAATGGTTCCCAAGTCTTCATATATCTTGTGTTGTATTTCATTATACTGTCTCTTATAGAATTTGTCAATTCACATGGAACTGCTGTTAGTGCTTGTACTTGCTCATTTTCCTGACAGGATATCGTTATGATATATTACAGATGACTCTGAGGTAGACTGCTCGACCTATCATGGGCTCGAGTCAGATGGAGTAGTCCAGGACCGTGGCCGTATAGTAGAGCCACTAGATTTTGTACTGCCAGAGTAGTGTAGATTAGCTAGGTTGACTGGACTGCGATCCAGCTAGCTTTATCAGACTGTAGCTCCTATATTATATTTTGAGACCCTGTGATGTTGTATATATCTGGACTTGTATTGGACACTGAACTTATTCCTTTTCATCTATCATATATTATCCTTCTGCGCTATCTACCTTAGTTTTATTCTGCGATTGAGACTGTATTGCTATGTCACCTCCACTCGGAGTGTATATACTGTATATGTACCTTTATACTGTTAGTCATAGTATTTACAGACCTTATACAGCGTTCTACCGCCGATGCTGCGGCGTAGGCTGGACGTACCTACTTCTCGTGTCCCTAATCAGAGTGCGGGTTGTGACATATTTTTGTGATGGCCCACGCAGGTCTCGTGTCGCAATTAGTACGATCTCGTAATGGTGCTCGACTTAGAGTACTAATTGCGAGCCTGCGATTAGGACGTAGGACCTAGGATATGATAGGAGTTTCTCAATCACACCTAGAAAAACTTCCGATCTTTTGATTATCATGATTACTCCCCTTGTATTAAATTAACTGTCCTTCTTTGATAATATCTTCTCATGTGCCATATTGATTTCTTCGCTTCAATTCGTCTCCAGGATGACGAAGACGCACCCGCAGGCCACTGGATCGAGTAGCTTGCCCGAGAGATCTGACCAGGCAGAGGAGGTTTACGAGACTGCCCCTAGTGATTCCACTATCCCGGAGACCCCGACAGTTGCACAGGGAGGTCTACCACCTCCACCCCAGAGGGTTTCGGCCGTTGTTCCAGAGATACTGCCGCCACCACCTCCGATATCGACGGATACATACCACATGTTCCTTCTCCTTCATCAGATGATGGAGACACAGCGAGCCCAGGCAGAGGCATCGCAGCGCCAGTCGGAGGCGTCACAACCGTCAGATTGAGATGCTGAGGCAGAGTATGAAGAACTCGCATCAGCTTGCACTGGTAGCAGTGGAGAGAGTGGCACCGGGTATGGTACAGGGCCCTACTGGCCAATAGCCGTACCAGCAGCAGTCCAGGCCGGGACAGTATTAGACTTTAGGAAGATGAGCTCCACGGACTTCACGGGCACGGAGGGCATCCTTTATGCAGACGACTGGCTAGAGGATGCAGCGGAGCATGGAGCTGGCAGAGCTTCCTAGAGCACTTTGGGTTTCGACCGCAACCAGCCATGATTCTTCGATATTCGCTGATATGGTACCGCACAGATCCTCGTGCGTCGGTGAGAGGTCTGGCATGGGAGAACTTTCGGAGGCTCTTTAAGGAGAAGTTCTTCCCGGACGTGGCTCTTACAGCATTGGAGGGCCAGTTTGTGGGTCTAGTACAGGGGAACTCGTCGGTGGACGAGTATGCAGCGGAGTTCTTCCGCCTTAGCAGGTTCGCTCCTGATATGATCCAGGATGAGGGAAGAAGGCTCGTAAGTTCCGTAGGGGACTTATTCATGCAGTGCGCACACCGCACCTCGGGTCGTCGTGATGCGACGTTCGATCAGATATTGATGGACGTGCAGATTACAGAGGAGGACTTCGGCCTCAAGCAGAAGAGGAGCGGTGATACTATGGGGGCGAGTTCCAGTGCGGGACCGGCCAAGCGCCTCCACTTTCAGCATCAGCAGAAGTCATTTCAGCAGCAGCCTCTGTTACAGATTTAGCAGGCACCAGCGCGTGCCCAGCAGCACCAGGGACAGGGCTAGAGGCCGGCTACTCCGTGCAGCTTCTGCGGGAAGCCGGGGCACAATAGAGAGGCTTGTAGGAAGAGGTTGGGCGTCTGTCTATACTGCGGGGCCTGACCACCAGCTGAAGGATTGCCATGCTAGTGGAATCGGAAGAGACCAGGACAGAGTACAGCAGGCTAGAGGAGGCCAGCAGGGGCGTGCTTTCGCCATGGCAGTTGAGCCCACTCAGGCATAGCAGAGCAAATAGCAGGTTCTGATATTTCAAATCTCCTTTCCGTATTTGCCTTCTTATAAACCGTCTTGAACTTCGATTCTATCTGTTCTTTGATCGTTGGATGAAAATATTTCTTGTGATGTGATTTCCTTCTAAGATAAGTCGTATGGGCTAGGTCGCCTCGTCGATTATGAGATTTTAGAATGCTCTAGGTCATGCTAGCAGGCATAGCGAGGACATATAGTCGGATTATGGTCGTATTTCTTGGGTGTGGGAATTTAAGGTTTTCACTGCTAAGCATGCGGCAATACGAAAATTTTAAATACCATAATTCTAGATGTATGTACCGTAGTTGAGGACTCTGTGATTATCGTAGCCTTGCTCACTGGCATGACGGAGATTCTGAGTATCATGATGATTGGACAGACGCATACGATTATCGATTTGCATGATTTTGTATTTACTTGTTTTAATTTTTAGGATGATTTTTTTAAGGTGGATAGACTTGTAGCACACAGTTTCTATTTGAGAGTAATTTTAAATTTTATAATTTTAGTCATTTAATTCATGCTTTGATTTTGAGATTTTAATCATTTAAATTTTAAGCCATGACTTGTGATTTTGATATTACTATTGTTGGTTTTAATTTCGAGGACGAAATTTTTTTAAGGTGGATAGACTTGTTACCCTCATTTTTCCAAGTTAGGGGTAAAATGGTAATTTTCTATTTTATAATATTTTTGAGAATTTTATTTCATGAATATTATATTTAATTATTAGGAGTCGGTTCGAATTTCACGCATTCCGAGTTAATTCGGGACCCCGGTGAATTTGACTTGAGTCGTAACTAGCATGTTATTTAACCATGGCCCACCACACTAAACTTTTAGGTTTAGAAGTTTGGACTAGTCCCCCATGAGTAATTAAGTTTAATTATAATTTTTATTTAATTTTAGCTAACCCACAAAACCAAATTTGGACTTAACTTGGCATAGAAGTTAAGGGAGGGACAAACTTGTAATTTCAAGTGTCCAACCCTTCCCTTTATGACCAGCCATCCCCTCCCCATTTATTCTTCTTCTCCCACTTCAAAATATCACCATTTTCTTCTTCTTCTTCTTCTCCAAGCTTTTCTCAAAAGTTAGAATTGGTTTTCCCTAGAAATCATCTCAAATAATTCTTTTTTCTCCAATATTCTTCCATCCAACTCTTCCTCTTCCCCAAGTGAAGCTTCTCAAAGCTTTTGGGAGCAAGAAGTGCAAGGATGTGTCCTAAACAATTCGTTGTGTCGGAGCCGTGTCAGAGGACTTTCGAATCGGGAATCCATCTCCCGATAGGTATAACCTATTCTCTAACTTATTCTCTTCATCATGATAAATAGTTTGAACTATGTAGGATTTGATTTCCATAGTTGTCCTTAGTTGTGTCGAGTTTGAGTCCGTTTGGAGTGTCCTAGGAGAAGTTAGTTTGTGACCGTGTCCTTGAGTTTCTTCTCCAAATTTGGACACTTTAGAATAAATTATTGGGCCTCTAAGTGGTTAGGCACTCTTAACTTCATTTATTTAGTGTGTGTGTGTCCATATACATATATATGTGTGTGTGTCCATATACATATATATATGTATGTGTGGGAGTGTGTGTGTCCATATATATATAGATATAGATTTATGTGTGTGTTAATATATATATATAATATATATATATATATATATATATATATATATATATATATATATATATATATGTGTGTGTGTGTGTGTGTGTGTGTGTGTGTGTGTGATTTGTATGTGTAGTGAGGGGAGGGAATGAGATTTATATGTGTGAGAGTTTATATAATTTTAGAGAGGAATTGAGAGAGATTGAGAGATTAGAGAGGAAGAGATTGAGAGATTAGAGAGGAAGATTGAGAGGGTTAGAGAGAATTAGAAAGGAAGAAAGAGGGGAACACCATAGCAGCAAGGGGGGATAAGGGCTGCTGTTTCCCCCCCCCCCCCAAAAAAAGCCCCAAAACAGCCACAAATAGCAGCAGTAGGCAGCAGCCATAGCAGCAGCACAGCAGCAGTTTGGCAGCAGTAGCACCCCCTTTTGACCCCCGTATATACCCCCATATGTATACCAATATATATACATATATGTACCCTATTTATTAGCTCTATATACCCCTAATTAACCCACTAAAATAGCCCCTACAACTAGTCCTAAGCGAGTGTGAAAAATGAGTTGAGTGAGTGAGTGAATGGTCGAGTTAGGAATTAGTGAAGGGGTGAATTTGAGTTCCGTGATTCGGAACGCATTGAAACTTGGAGGGGACTTAGCAAATGTGATTTAGATTTTGTGGGTAGGCTTCGGAGTTGGAATCGGGTTGCGTGTGGGTTCGGGGAGATGGTATCGCACCGCACCATTCCGTATCTTGAAATATTCAAGATAACGGGTAAACGGGCGATTCGGACCGTAAGATGGACTGGATGTCCACTTACCCTAGAAAACTTGGTATAATGGTTGTATAGGCTAGTACCCTACTACCCTAGGAAGCACGGAGTGGAATTCCTAAGGGAAGGCCACTTGGCGTCAAGTTAGAGCGGTTTAAGGGTAAATGTTAAGGGGTAATCGGTAATTTCGAGATACGGAGTTCGGGTTGTCGATTGACTTGAAACTTGGGTGATATGTTGGGTACACCCTACAAATGTCATATTTGAGCCGATTTTGGCTCGGTTGACCCAGAGTTGACTTTTTACCCAAAAGTCAACCGTGAGTCAACACTTTGTCTAGATTTGACCAAATCCAAACCAGAGTTGACCAGTTGACCAAAAGTCAACTGTTGGTCAACATTTGACCAGTTTGACCTAGGGTTGACCTAGAGTTGACCAGAGTTGACCAAGGTTGACCAGTTGACCAAAAGTCAACTGTAGGCCAACTCTGACCCCGTTTGACTTTCTTCGACTTGTTTTGACCTGTGATGACTGGTATGACCTAGGGTTGACTTGGTCTGACTTAGATTGACTTGATATAACTTGATTTGACCTAGATTTGACTTGACGGGACTTAGTGTGACTCAGTGAGACCTAGTTTGACCTAGATTTCATATCATTCATTGTGAATCATTCTTAAACTTGTTTAAACCTAAATTAACATACAGTATCATCTTTAGGTTTCTGATTACCGCTCTAGCATTGATATCCTACAGCTCAGGACAGCAGGCGAGTACATTCCTGATAGTTTTATTGTCTTGATATCTGCTATATCTGATTCAGTTGTAGTGTCTTACTCGATTCCAGTCACGATAGTTCACGGACTAGTATACGTTGGATCATGACATGAGATGTTGTTCCTGGATTTTCTTGGTATATATGTACATTTCCTGTCTTGTTCCCTGTACTTGTATAGACACCGATTCCTGAGAGGGAGTAGCTATCCTCTTAGGGAATTTCGTGTCATGACGTGTCATGTCCAGGTCCATTATACTACTCGGGATGGGGAATTATTAGGGGTTATGTGATCAAAGCCCCATGTCACTATTTTGCTTGCGCCACCCTCACCTCACGTAGGGTGTAGCAGATACCTCCATGTCCATGTTATCCAGGTTGGCCGGCATGACTTTCCGTTGAGGTCACCGCGGATTTCGGGCCAAGTGGATAACCCTATCATGTTTCCTTGCCGATCACATAACTCTAATAATTCAAGGCACTTTTATATTTACTTATCTTATCATATATCCTGCTGTTCTACATTCAGTATTTTTACCATGCTATGATATTCAGTTACTCACATGTTTTACATGCCTCTATGATGTACCTTGATTTGGAGACTAAGTTCTGCTCGGGAGAAGGGTTACAACCCGGTCCTTGTTTGGTTTAAGGGTTGTAACTCAGCTTTCGAACGGTTCCCAAGTCTTCATATATCTTTGTCTTGTATTTCATTATACTGTCTCTTATAGAATTTGTCAATTCACATGGAACTTCTGTTAGTGCTTGTACTTGCTCATTTCCTGATAGGATACCGTTATGATATATTACAGATGACTCTGAGGCAGACTGCTCGACCTATTATGGGCTCGAGTCAGATGGAGTAGTCCAGGACCGTGGCCGTATAGTAGAGCACTAGATTTTGTACTTCCAGAGTAGTGTAGATTAGCTAGGTTTGACTGGACTGCGATCCAGCTAGCTTTACAGACTGTAGCTCCTATATTATATTTTGAGACCCTGTGATTGTATATATCTGGGCTTGTATTGGACACTGGACTTATTCCTTTTATCTATCATATATTACTTCTGCGCTATCTACCTTAGTTTTATTCTGTGATTGAG